>VYZV01025891.1:175167-199595 GCA_013401275.1 Pandion haliaetus | reverse complement strand
CCCGAAAGTCCACCGAGCCTTGCAAGAGGGGCGGCCGTTCTCCCCGAAACCGGTGCTGTTTGCTGGGGAAAAGAAAATAAAACCCCAGAAACCAACCCAACAAGCAGCCGGGCGGGCAGCCCCATCCCCAGCGGGGCTGAAAGCCGAGGGCTCCCGCCCGGGGGGGGGGGGGGTGTGCAGCCGGCGGAGGGTTCCCTCAGGCGGGAGCTGAGGTGCGTGGCGGCCGGCGGGCCCTGGCTGCGGCTCCGGACCGTTTTGGGGGGGGTTTGTCACACTTCGGGGAGTGAAGTTTGCTCTGCCTCGTCTTCTGGGGAGAGCAGGCGAGGAGAGGCGCGAAGGCAGCGGCAGTTGGCCGAGAAACGCGGGGTATTCCTTCCCGAAGCAGGGTCTGCAGTCCCGACGCGCTGCTGCTGTCGCTGTCGTCTGACTGGACGGGCTCGGGTCCGCGGTGTAACCGAGTTCTGGAATTTTTTCGGAATTGCGGAGTTTGAGTGACCGTTCCGCCCCGGCGCAGAAGGGAACACCTCGGTCTGTTGCGTTAGTCCGTCTTTCTGCGAGGACTGCTCATCAGAGAAGCGACAGCTATTACGGTTTGTCCTATCGTTCCAGGTGTAGACCGACGGGACGATAACCTGCCCGGGATCGTTCCTGGGGGGCAGCGGGGCTGGGGGGAGCTGTCAGTGCACCCCTTCCTCCGGCCAACCCGGCGATGGGCAGAGGAGGTCTGTCCCTGCATCCACACGCACCCCGGCGAAGGCGGTTACGGAACTTGTGAGACGACAGCTAAGAAAAACGTCCTAAACCGAAAACCTGTTGTTAAAGTTATAGCGACGGCGTGCTCCGGCAGCCCCAAGGTAGCGCGTCTGAAGGCCGTATTTTCTGAAAGCTCACTAACTGCTCTTGGTTCGAATTTTTTGCGTGAAAGGCCGGCGGCATGCTAGAGCGCTGTAAAAAGAGAATTTTTCGCAGTGGAAACGGCAGTCAAGTCTCGGGGCTGGCAGTTTCAGCGCCTGCTGGTTGTTACGCGAGTAAGGCTCTGGCTCAGTTTTGCAAACTTTGACTTACTAAAGAGCGTTGAGCTTGGTGATGCCATGTGTATAACGCATATGCAGTCAGTCTTGCTGCCTTGAAAGGCCTTAGGTACCTCGTTCAGTCTAGGGAAAGAGTTTGGTAGACTTGCGTGTCTTCTGCCATGTTCCCACCTTCCTCTCCAGCAGGTACTGATAATCTGACTTTATTACATTTACTAATGGATTCATCTCGTTTTCTCATTTTAATGCTGAACAGCTGTGAGGAGCCCTGCTGAGAGCTAAGATTTTGCTCTGGAGGGTGGCAGTTTACTTTTCTGTTCCAGAGGTTGTTTTGAACTAAGTGGTGTAAACACTTGCTTTGAAGTCGTACTGCCTATTCCTGAGGATGTTGTAACAGTTTTGTTTTGGTTGAGAAAGCTGAGGGCATTAATATCTGTAGTGTCTCATTTTTTTTTTTTTAATCTTTAACCAGCGCTGTTTTCGTAAAAGGTGGGAGGAGTGCTCGTGCACTTTGTCATGATCCCTAAACTTTGGTTATACCAGGTTTGTTGTACTCATTTCCTGGTGGGCAGAGATGCAAAGGGTGGTAACTATGTATTGCTGCTGTTCTCAGAAGAGAGAGTGAGTTGTGGGTTGTTTTTTTTTTATCTTTGCCCCCAGCTACTTAGGGAAACCATGTGGATTCTAACCTCTGTTGTTGTAGTCTTACACAAACACAGTGCAGCCTTATACAAATACAGGATTTTCACTGAATGAAGTTCATTACTTTCCGGTGAGTAAACTGTACGTTGCAAGCCATGAACTGCAGAAATACAACATAAGCCTCCTGCGAACTTCGCTTTCTGCGTTAGAGGTTGCGTGAAGGAATTCAGCCGTGGGAGCAGCTGAGCTCCCGGCATGAGCCGGAGCAGAGCCCTCGCTGCGCTCTGGTCTGCGAGGGCTGCATCCCTCCCGCTGCTGCCTGGGGGTTATTTCTCTGCTGTAGGACACGTAAGTGGACAGTTGGTAGTACTATCAGGTGCTAGTAGGTGTGTACTACCAGTACTATGGGTCAATAGTGTGTGTGTGTGCGGGGGGGGAGGGTGCCTGTAGTCCAATACCGTGTTATTTAATGTAAAGCAGTATCTAGTAAGTAGTTAATATGATGTGATGACCGACTTCTGAATAGCCATGATATATGATTTAGCGTTAGACTTAACATCTGGTTTATAAAATTTTGATATGATCTTGATGTTGGGGAATATATCTTCTAAAGTTACTACAGCTCCTGCGATGAATTGGTTTTGCCGCTGCCGTAATTATAGGAAGCAGCACCGAGGAACTTCTCATTTTCTGTAACGTCATTTCATGGAGATGTCTGATGGGAGTTCTCGCCGGCACTGACTTCTCCAAATTATTGTTAATCAGTCTGTTTCTCGTCGTTACCATCCTTCTATCCTCTTCAGCATGTGTATGCGTTCCTATTCGGAAACAGTTTTAAGTTACAGACTGTACATTTGCTCTTTCCTAATGTGTTGCATAAAGCTGTAACGGATTCAAAGGAATGAGGTGGGGTTGGGGTCTTTTTGTGTGTCAAACACTATAATAATTTTTAAAACTGACCCTTGTGAGAGGTGTTTGTCAACTGTTTGCGGCAGGCTAGTTTTAATTTCCAGGCTGCAGCATTGCAGCTGTGACCTGTGAAAGGCAGGTGGCACTCTGCTCTCTGCAATCCTTACAGATTGGCTTCAACTGGTTCCAAAAAAAAAAAAAAAGAAGATTGGGGCTTTTGTTTTAGTTTCCTTCGTAAATGTGTCTGATTATTTATTTAAGAAATTTGCCAGGTTGCATGAAAGTATCGCACATTTGCTTTACGTTCCTCAGGAAGGTGGCAAATGTAAACCAAGTTAATGACCCCAAACCTGCGGTCTAATTAGTGTCTTGTTCCTGATTTTTTGCTGGCATGTATATTCCAAAGTATAAAGCATGTAAATCTTTTGTCGTTTAGTGGATTTGGTCACGCATCTATTCTCACATTTGTGTTTTCCCCGAGGTACTTTGACGCAATCCAATTGTCTGCTGTATAAATCAACTCTTTATCTCCATACTCATTATTTTCGTATAAATATATTAATAAAATGAATCTCCCTTCGGGGACCTTTTGGGAAGAAATCTGTACTTGTGTCCCAGTGTGTATTTCAGGCAACTTCACAGAGGAGCTGGTGTTTGTCAGGGGTAGTAGCAGAAAGCTGGCATTGACAGGAAGTCTGCACTGAGGCCTTTGCAGGTGAAATTCTTGAACTCAACTGTTAAACCTTATCTTCTCAAAGGTTGTCTTTGCTTTTCAAACAGTTTGAACGATTTGTTTTAGAAAATCTTTAAATGCTGTGTATCGTGTTGGCTGCACTATAATTTCCAAACTTATCTCTAATTAGCTCATCTGTGTTACGAAATTCCTCGTGTGATAGCAAGATAACGTAGGTTTTAATTCTTCTTCCAATTTTTAACGTCAGGATATATCCCTGAGCTCCAGTATACCTTAGAATTGTTGCATCTTCATTTCAGACTGACCTGGCCAACCTTTTTAATGGCTACCAACCCCAGCATTGGAAATCACTGCATCGTTTGGAGGATGTTGATTGAGTAGCTCTGAATCTTTGGCCTATAATTTGCTGATTTTTTTTTTTTAACTCCTCGCTAGATGAACAGCAATATGCAACCACTTAGCAGTGTTGGTTTGGTTTAGGAGGAGCTTACAGAAATTATAACTTCCAGAACGCTGCAATGCAGCCTGTTGCTGTCCTCCCTCTCTGTAATACTGGGATGCTTTCTTAGGCTTTACTAAATACATGTAAGGAATGAATTAGAGCACCTGTGATGGCTGCAGGATTGGCTTGTAACGTGAATTGGATGGCCTGAAATGATGGGCCATCCTGCAGATTGTGACACTTTCCCACCTTCTTTTCCGCAGCCCTTCTCTGAATTTCAAAATGGAGCTGCTTTCTCTGCTGCTGCCTTCCGTCTCTGAATTGCTAGTCTGGGTGGAAACCCAGAACACCATTGAACTGTGCTTTCTGGTTATCAAGAACGCTTAATGTAAAGTTAGCTATGAGGCCTCTGTAGCTAGAGAGAGAGTATTTTAGTAATTTTGGGCCCCGTTCTTCTGACCCACAGTAAGATCGTTGCTGAATCACTTATTTCTCTTGCTGCTGAACTCTACAGACAAGGGTATGCGAATGAATGTTTGTGTTGTGGTTTTAGAAACATTTAGGCAATTGTTCTGCACTGTGTTTTCGCTGGCACAAAAAAGTCACTTCGGAAGTTCCTGCTGCTTTTGTGTGTGTGTGTGTGTGTGTGTCTTCATCATCTGGATCATTTCAGTGACCTGGTTTCAATGGAAGCCCACTGACGTTTGCACTGGCAAACCCCCTAGTTGGGAAGTGTGCCCTAGCAGCACTGCTGAAATGACTTCGGTGTGGGAGACGATGTACGGGGTGAAGCCCTTTCTGTTGACCTTGTCTGATAGAAGCGAAATTGCCGAGTACTTGAGGAAAACTCCTGGCCTTGCCAGTTACGGGAGGATAGGTCGTGTGGATTGCCTTGTGTCTCGCAAAGTTTTAGGATTTCTTTACTAAGTCAAAGTTGGAGACTGTGAAAAGGGGTTGTCCACAGTCATTGGGCTGGTATCTTACTTAATCTGAGGCTGGTTGTTGATGGCCTCTTCTGTTATGTCTTGTTTGCTTTCTTATTCTGAATTTACGGTAGGGTTATATGGTCGTTTCATTAGATTTTTATCATCAAAACCAGTGTGTGTGCATTCTAATTTTTATCTGGCTTCCCTTGCTCCAGTGCATGCTTTTCCTTGCTACTTTTTAAACCTAAGCAATGATACTAAAATACTCAATAAGAATGTCTAGGAGGGAGTAAGTGTGCAAAATTGCTATTAGTGTCTGATGTTATATTACCCAGTATTGCAACACGGGACTCACAGTTTAGCCAAAAGATGGGATTGCACCTTTGGAAGGGAATAGAGAGGACTGTTTCCTGATAGTGCTCTTCAAGGCGTATCAGCTGGGGGTAGGCCAAGAGCCTGATGACCCTTAATGAGCCTTACGAACTAGCTGTGATGCTGAAGTAGCTAAAGACGATGCTGGTACTGTTGTTGTCTCTTGCATCTGTTTCTGATGCTGCAAATCCATATTCTGACCCTCGCTTGATAAAATACTTCAAAAAAACTGCAAACAAACCCCCAGAAACCCCCCTTAATTCCTGTCCTCTAATAAAAGGTTCTCTTTGTGACCTGAAGACCGCTGGATGCTGTGTTTCCCGAAGGCAGGCAGATACAGGTGGAGGATGCTGAGCCGGTCAGAGAGCAGTGGTATAGTTTGTTGTCCTCCTTGGCGATTCTGGGTCTTTATGTCAGTTAGTTGTCTACTGGGTCCTTTAGTTGTGCCAGTGTAACTCTTTGCGTGGAGCCGTACTGTAAACAGTATTAGGGAACCGATCCTCTTAAATAAAACACCTTTTGTCCTTGAAGTATCCATGGCCAGTGACCCCAGTAAGGCCCCGTAGGCACTGGTCTCAGCATAACTGCAGGTGTGTAATTAGGAGTATTATCAGGCGAGGGGAGAGGAGGATTGTGTATCTAGATAAAAATTCTGATTAGTCCCTCAAATAACAATGAAATTTAGGCCTGGTGGAAGAGCTCTGGTGGGCTTTGCCTCGGCGGTTTAAAGTGTGTTCGTACAGCTTATGTGAGTTTTAGGAGAGGCAACAGGCTCTCTTGTGAAGGTTGCAGGTGGACTGAGGCACAGACGTACGCCCTTCTTCACCAGCGGTCTAAACTCGTCTGCTGAGGACTGAGGCAGCTCAGAGGCAATGCCTCGTTGCGTTGCCCTTGAGTGTGTCTGGAAGTGGGGAAATTCAGGGTAATAATCTGTTAAAAACTGGAGCTCAGTCTTCCAGAGCTTCTCTGTCAGACCTTACTCTATTGAAAAGTGATAACGGCTTCAGATACATGCTCTTGGAATTGACAGCATGAAACGATGTAACTGTTCTACACTGAATTGCCGAAAGCATGAGTTCATGCGTATGGATCTGGAGATGTGCGAGAGGTGAAGGAATTGGTGTTTGTTGGGAGAAAAGCTCCTCTCGAACGTGAGTATGAGTCCAAAACTGGCATTACCCCAGGCCCTGGAGACCTGTACAAGTGATATAATTCTGTCGTAAAGCTTGGTCAGAGTCTACAGGCTCACCTGAATTGTTCATGAGAATTGCAAGATCTTCCTGTTTATTTTCTCTTCTCTTGCTTTCCTGTGTGCACAGTGTTAGGCTCCTTACCTGAAGCATTGGGTAAAGTCTTTAATACCGAAGACAAACCAGTGCAGCTTGGACATTGTCCTTTAACTGCTGGTAACAAAAATAAAGCGTAACTAGTAACAACAGCAAAAAGAGAGATCTGGGGTCTACATCTGAATCGCTGTTCTTTTTTTGCTATTGTTGTCTGTCGTTTTAAATTGAATTAATGGTCTGGATGGAGGGACTTGTTTTCTTCCTTCGGTATCCTTTCTGTAAGTGAGTTTGCAACTAGCTTTTATTAGAAAATGCCATTTTTGCTCACTTATCTATAACTGGCAGGGAAGATTGTTTTTGCGAATTTATTTAATCTGAAGGCCAATGAGACCAGTATCGGGGTTTGAAGAAAAATAGTCTTGAACTAGAGGTAAACACTTAATTCTAATATTTAACTTGAGTCTTTGTATTTGTCTCTCAAACCCGTAATCATAAAGTGCTCTTAAAGTAACTTGAGCAAATGTGTTGTTTTCTTTCGAGTACCCTTATGAACGCATTGCCTGCAATGGGCTTTCTGCCTCTTGGGAAAACACACGTTAGTCTTTTTATAGGACGACTGTTGACAAGGCTTGTCCTTCAAGTTGTAGAGATGCTGTGTTGTAATTGATTTTTTCCAGGAGGTAAAAAAACCCCCCAAACCCTAGTTTGTTGCAGAGGCATATCACTGATACTTTAATAAGAGGAAATATAAGAATTGTATAACTGCAAATACAGGGAGCTCTGTTTGTTTGTGAGGAACAATTCATGTCCTTAACTTACCTCTTTGATCTACTGTGAATTGTTTGTAGAAATCAGGCCTGGTTCATAATTGCATGTATTTGTTAATTTTGTAGATTTAGCATTCCCCATAAAAAACTCGTTTAGAAGAGAGGTTTTTTTTTTTTTTCTGCTACTCTCATCAACCGTGACCTTTTTTATTAAGCCCCAAATTGCTAACAATGCCAATACTGAATATTTTGAAAATGGCATTTGAAATGAGCGGAGCAGTTGACACCACGCTTGTTCCTAACTCTCTCTGCACGTGCTGACACCTTCAAAGATTTATCTATAGCCATAGATCAGGTCTAGAGAACTCAGTTACAGATGAAACCTGAGGATCTAGAAATTTTTGTTTTTAACCAGCAGATTTGGTTCACTTCTTGCCAAGCCAGGTACTTGTCTCCCCTTGCCACTTTCTGCATCGTGGGAAGTGTTGCTTTATGGCACGTTTGAGTCCCTTGGTTCCTTCTTGCTTATTTGGCAACTAAAACTTTCAAAGCCCTATAAAAAACTATGAGTAAGTGTTGAATGTTCTCGCTTCCACGTAAAAAGTTGTCTTCCAGAACTCAATCTTCATATGAAGAACAGTGTTTCTCTGAGTGTTCATTTAATATCTGTAGATAGTTGGTAACTGGGATGATCAATCTTAGGAAAAACTGGCTGTTGCTGAATATCATTCATATTGTCTTTTAGGTACTTCTAATGCCACCCAAAACATTAAGAAGAGGGAAAAACCCCCTTTGACTTCACGATGACATCTGGGTTGACTTCCATCATTGTATAACTAGTCCTACAAGCATTAGGCTTATGTAAACTGGGGTGCTTACTTTTGTGACTGAGTCGTAAGAATTTGAGTTAACGAGACTTGGTATGATATTTTTCAGGTTTACATGTCATACTGTGACTGAAAAGAGTTTGGAATTGCTCTTGTAGGCAGGCGACCAGGGGCGGGGGGGAAGCGACGAGGAGACCTAACTGTGATAATCTCTTCAGCCTTAGCAGTGGCAACTGGTATATAAACTATTAATATCTTCTTCTGAAATGTTGTTTCATTTGGCTTCTTTTTGCAGCAATAGTTCCCAAGATACTCTCACCATTTGTACAGCATTTAGGCTGATAACTGTACTCCTTATCCCCCGGTCCCAGGAGCTCATCACCAGAGAAAGCTGTTGCATCAGTTTTCCATTATCACTTTTTCTGGTGGTAGACCTGGCCATTCAAAAAACGAATGGAAATATAGCATCCTTGCTCCAAGGCGTCTACGGTCTCCGTTCATACAGAGAAGTCCATACTCGTTTGTCCGGTATGATCGCTCCCAGTGCATTCCGCTATAGCCCAGTAGGTGAAGTGAAGGTTGCGAGTCACTCAGTGCAGAGCCCTCGGAACGGTGAGGCTTCTGGTGTCTTATGCAGTGCGGCATGAAGTAAGCCGGAGACGCTAGCTAACTGCCTTCCTCTAGTGTTTCTGTTGACTAGAAGCTGCCTGTGTCCCGCAGGTGACGTGTTTGGTTTGATCAAGGTTCTGAAACATCAAAGAAAGACCAAGTATAACACATCTGTATAGTAAAACTAGAGCGTTGACAGATGCCTTAGTAATGTGCGACAAATGTATTAGAATTAAATGCAGGCTATGATAGGCAAAACGTGTTTGAGCAATAACTTCTGTGTAGGAATTGCTGAGTGGGGCTTAGCAACCAAAATGATTCTAGTTAGATGGCTGGATCATTGTAAGGCTCCCTCCTGACAGTAAAACCTATGTAGAATTTAAAAGGTTTATGTTAGTTATAAAATGTATCTGTGACACCTGTAATTTCTTAAAGAACTGTTTGCAAACAGCATTTATAAATGTTTCCCGGTTTACTGTATACATGGTCAAAATTAACCTTAACTTCCAGTTTTCATATATATGTATGTATGTAGGGGTGCATGGGGGGGGGTGTGTGTGTGTACGCTTTTTTCTCTCTATACTTACACCCACGTGCATTGACACA
Source organism: Pandion haliaetus (assembly GCA_013401275.1). Taxonomy (NCBI): domain Eukaryota; kingdom Metazoa; phylum Chordata; class Aves; order Accipitriformes; family Pandionidae; genus Pandion; species Pandion haliaetus. Next base: position 190,484 of record VYZV01025891.1, on the reverse strand, counting down.
CACATATTTTTACAGTCTATTCCAGTTTGTCAAACGGTGGTACTGGCTAGATCACGTGCTGCCTTTGTTTGTTTAGTCAAAATGCTGCTCATTCTCATCTCAGACAAGCTAAGTAATAGTGGAAGGACAGCGGGGGCCTTTCTGCTGGGAAGAACTTAACCAGCTTCAGTCCAGTGGTTAGTGCACGAGACCATGCCAAAAGACAAAGTGAACTGAAATGGAGTTGAGGACGCTGTCCTGATAGTTGATGGTTTTATTTTGAGCTCTGAAGAGCTCATCTCTTTGAAGAGCAAAGAAATGTTGGCATCAAATATTGATTATGTGTGATATCTAAAATTCATAAACTTCTTTATTCTGGCAAGCTGGACTGCAGGGAAGAATGGAGCAACCTTTGCTGGGAAGTGAAAAAAATGAATAAAAGAAATGTAATTTAAATTAATCCTTCATGATGGCTGCAGAGGGATCTTTTAAAGGCAGAGGTCATGACGCGATTTGGCTGGATTCAGAAGATACAATTGAATCGGTAGAATTGCAGTAAATGATGAAGTTATGTTAATTTAGGTGGACCAGAAACATGGACAAGCTAATTGGACTAGGCTAATAGGAATGTGCATGGAAGTTTGAGGTGTTAATACACTTTTCTAAAAGCTGATGAGCACTTTGTAAGTGCAGGCGTTTCTCCATAGTTTGCCTCTGATTGGAGGGTATATATTGCCATGCACTCTTGCTGCAGGCTGTGATTAAGTCTGTGTATTGTGTAGGATTTAAGTACAGTTGTTATGTTTTAATTTCTAAATCCTTCAGGTTATTTCCCTTTCTGTTGCCTCAAACTGCAGCTGTAGTCCTAAAAGTGGGGATCAATAGGTCCTAATGTGTTACTTGAGATAACGTACGCTAGTATGTTGCTTTTGTAGGGTTCCCGATTAAAGATTAGGTTGCTTAATGCTAATGAAGGGGGGTGGAATATTGAGGGTTGACATTAGCGCTGGTCCAAATGATTTTGGAAATAAATGTTCTACAGGGTTTGTTATCTACCTTTTAGTATAGCGGCACTAATAAAACGAGCTCTTATGCTCTGTTGAGGTCCTTTTTGCTCTGTGTACAATTTAAGGCAAAAAAAAAAAAAAAAGAGAGAAAGTCCCTTGCTTTATTGCTTAGTAATTTGACTTAATTCTGCTACATCTGTCACGTGCAGGATGATGCCTAAGGTATGAGACAGGCCAGGGTACTCCGGCGTTCTGCTAATAGATTACATGTTTGTAACTGTGTTGATGAACAAATGATTCTCTAGATACTCAAGTGATTCTTTTGTGCGTACAAATAAAAAGGTGGGAACGGCAGTGTTGGTGTAGCTTGCTGATCCCTCTGACTGATCCATCACGGATGACAGCCTGTTGTGAATTTTGTATCTAGGTGGGATTTCTCTTTTCCGCTTTCACTCTCTAGTAAGTCAGCCAAGATGGTATCCCAGCAGGTAGACTTGTTTCTGTGAGCAAACCATGCGCAGACTCAGATTTCAGTGGGCCGTCGGAAGGTGTGCCGAGTGTCACGTTGCCTCCGTCACATCTACGACGTGCGGGTCCCCTTCCCTGCGTGCCCGTGGCCCAGGCTGAGCGCATCGCAGTTGCTGGACTGGGCGAGCAGGGGTGCTGGGGCTGGTGGGAGCCTGCTGCCACCCGTGCGGCCGTCTGGGTTTTTTTTTTTCCTGCTGCTTTGTGTCCTGAAGCTTAGTACAGAGGAGGGCAGCTGCTGTTGTGCGGGTGGGTGTTTTTATTTATTTCTTTTAATACCTCATTCAAGGAGTAAAGATAATGAGGTAGGTAGCAGGGAAGAGGGGGGAAACAGCTGGTAGAAATAAGAGGCGGGAGAGGATGTGTTGGGTGAGCGGGACTGGAAGGCTTCGGAGGAAACCAGAGCCCGTGTGTCGTAGTAGCCTGGATATAGGCAACTGCAAGATGGTGAAAACCTTTCTTCCTTCTCTCCGCCAGTACACCCCCTGCGGGCTCACAGCATTGCCCTCTTCGGCTCGCCCCCGCTGCTCCCAGGGTCTGGCTCCTTTTGGACTAGATCAAGAAACAAGGCTCCAGCTAAGCGCGTCCGCTGCTCCTGCGCTACTTTTCTTAAATACTTAGAGGTACACAATTAGCTAATGACATGCTTAATATAAGAGTTTCTCACACGTATAACTGCGTGACACTTAATGGCTGTGTTAATGTAAATAATTGGCAGGCAGAAGGAGTTGCTATATAATATGAATTACAGAAACTCAGTCTCAAGTTGGAAAACTGGGTCAGGATAATTGGAGTAATGTCACCAGCTCTGAGAGTGGACGCTGTTTTCATTTGAGTGTTGAAGGTCTATGGATCTGCAGGGCTCTCAGCTGTTCTCCAGGTACAAACTTTCCACGCGGCTTGTTCGCTACTTGCTTTGTGTTTCTGCTGTGAAATACAATGTGTGCTTTACAGGAGAGCTCCACTACCGATGATGTGATACTATGGACATGTTATAAACAAGTTAATTTTTCAAACTTCTAAAGCGCACACTGTGTACATGCTTTACTTTATGGGATGGCTTTGCTTATCTTTTTTCAGTTCCAGAAGTAAGTGTGAAATGGCAACAACCTTGTTTTAATTCTTGGAGAGGGATCTTTGGTTCAGTGTGGTTCCTTCATAACCCTTCAGAACTTCAGAAGACCTGTGAAGCATTACGGTTCCGTTTGGTGTGGGAGCACAGTTCAGATAGGTTGGAATAGGATGGTGGACTTCTGCCCGTGTTCCATTAATTATGGCGAATATGGAACACAAAACATTTGCTTAAATTATCTGTAATACAAAGTGTACTTGGAGATAATAGTAAGAATTTCAATATAGCTTCTTTATTCTGCTGTCAGCACATCCAGACCTTTTTTCCCCTGTGTCTTTAAATATCTTCTTGAAAATCTTTCAAAGGAGGTTTTATTAACTTAACATAGCGCAGATGTCACTAGCTGTGAGGAATAAGTCACAGTGACTTGTAGTCTTGTGTCAAAAATATCATTAAGAGGCTTAGAACAAAGGGAGCAATTAATGAACAGGCTTCACTATGAACAAATGTCAGAGACTCCTCCAGGGCTAAGCTGCTTCTGTGCCATATTCATTAATTGCTCTTTTGAACAAAGTTGGTGTTGATGACTGGGTTTAATTAAGCATACCTGAGAAAATCCACAAAAACAGATCAGAAGTATTTGAATGAAAAATTTGCACTTAATTTAATAAATAAAGACTTTTTCCTTCTCGGGGTTTTATGCTTCATGTAACTGTTTCTGGCTGACATTTCCCCCTAACTATTGGGATTGTCTTCATTGGAGATTTTGGCAGAAGATACGTCTTATTGTTTGCTTCAGGATGCGTGCCAAATACCACGCTCACATTTAAATCTCTGTGATTAAAAATGTGTTAAAATCTGTCGTAACAGAAGACAGCTCTCGGAACAGTCTCACTCTACCTGTTGAAATGTGGCAGGTGAGGGAAGAAGCGCGCGTGAGTAGAAAGGTACAAATCTTAAACCCTAATTGCTAAAGCTCCTTCCAAACTTGCTGGCCCTGTATCTTGGTTAGAAATACCTCCTTGGGAAAACTAGACAGCAGCTCTGTAGTATAAACCCTTAGGTAAAGCTCGATTGTCCGTTGTACTCCGTGACTTGCAGGTCTCAACTGAAACTTGGAGAATGGTGGTCCCCAGCATCCATGGTCTCACGTGGAATACAGTAATACATTTATCACCATGTTTGTCTGTTACAGTTTTGATTCTATTTTGCCATGCAGTAAGACAGGGGCAGGGGTGGTCAGTGTAGTATAGATGCCTGGAAGAGTCTTCCTAGAAGGTGAAGGCTATTTCTGTATGGTTTTTCTGTGCATTGAGCTGAAAGTTGCAGTAATATATGTAAAATACTGTTATTTTGGGGTTTGAGAGAGACTTTGGGTGAGGAGGGAAGGCTAATACGCATCACAGCTGACCGCTTCTAATTATACTGTTTCCAGGTATTTATTCTGGTTTTGTTCCTAAGTTCTATTGTGTAAAGTCTGTCGGGATATGAAGAAGCGTTTTGCGAAAGAAATTTGTAGTAGTTTGCAGTTTTGAGCCAAGTGGTGACTGGAAGCTTGAATGGCCTTACAGCACCTCTTTAGAAGTGGAGATGTGCCATTGGATGGACATGTCAGAACTTAGTAAAAATAGCATATCCTATGGTGGGCATTCATCCAGAAATCTAAAATTAGCATTGCATCCTGGGTATGATACTGCAGGTGGTCACAAGCACTAAGTAGCATTCAGCACCCTCTGTTATTCAAGCAGGTTTTAACATATTTATTTTAAACGTTTTATGGTTTTATGCAAGGCTGACTTACTGTTCTTACTGTTGTTCTTTATACGGCATCAAAATGTGCAATGTGTTTCATAGGTATTAAAACAAAGTCTTGGCCAGAGACGTTTAATATGGTCCTGCATGAATGGAAGTTGGTGGCACAATTCCAGCTGACTTCAGCTGGGAGTATAAGTAGGTCCTGACTTATTTCTGACAACGTTTATATAAACACACAGTGATTTATTTCACATTATACTATTTTACTTGTAACATTCCGATGGAGTTTGGCCACATAAGCTTGAGGAGAAGTGCCATCCCCTATATTAGGGGAATGTAAAGCTTGAGGAGAAACAGAACCAGGTGTTATGGTTTGATTAATTGCTTGGCTATTTATGCAAATTACGGTAGATTCTGATTAGTTGTATGGGGAAAGTCTGTACCGACTTTTACTTTCCATTATCCTGCTGTCTTCTGCCCCTTTGTGGAAAAAGAGAGGGACATAGGCTTTTTAAAGGACTATGGGCAGGAGGTTTCTTTAAAACCCGTGGGAACAACCTGTAGAAATAAGAAAGGATTTTCTTGTGACTTCTTTATTGAGTATAGGTGTTAGTTCTTGTGGTTGTTTTCAGAGAGTGGTAGCAAGAGCATGTGTTTCTCTTTCTCGCTCTCAGTATATATGGCTGTGTGCGTGGAGGGGGATGCGAGAGATGGCAGAACTGTGTGGTTGTGTAAATAGAGACACCTAGGAAAACAATGAAAGTTTCCTTTAGTTGTTATATTTGAACTATGTATGACCATAACTTTTTTTAAATTCAAACAGTATATTAATACTTTTGAGGGGGGATTATCACTAAAAAGACTGGCTTCTGCCTTTTAAAAACATGATTTTTAAGTGAGGGGACAGTGTTCCATGTTTTCAGATTTGTCTGCAGATCTTTATTGCTTTGCTCACACATTTTTTTTAAAGCATAGATTCTTATAATTCTTTGTCATATTGCATAGTTGTGAGCATTTTAACAACTTCTTGAGGGATAAAAAAAATTCTTCATCCTTAATTTAAATGATGTCTAATATTTTCATTTCGTATCGCTTCTAAGAGTTTAGGTGATGCTGGGATGAAGAGGTTGAATTTTTAGATGTAACATTCACTGCTACAGTAAAGAGAAAGCTATTGACATGTACGGAGGTGGTGATACAACAGGTACAGTGGGTAAGGCAGAAGTGTAATTTGCCCAAAGATGGATGGCAGAGGCTCCTTCTGTTTATTTGCCATAGCAGGTTAGTGGCAGGCTTCAAAACAGTGATGGGATCTGAGTGGTGCTTGTGCTTTGAAAGCCGGGGGTGGGGGAACCCCCTATATGAGGCGTTTAATAAAGGTATTTTTAAGTGATCGCATTTTTTCTCTCTCCTGGCATTATAAGAAGGTTTTTCAGGAGGTGTGTCTTCAGGACGGTGTTCTCTTTTCTCCTTTTTCTGACTTCACAGAGCAGCCCTTAGGGAAGGGGAAGGGATGTGGAAGAGGAATGCTGGCCAGCATCTGCACAGCAGCCTACCCTTTCCACCACGTGCTAAAGGGGTGAGCTAGCAAGAGCAACTTCCCTGGCTCCTCTTCATCTGTGAAATACCGAGTTTCAAATGCTTCATGTCTTACGTTTCAAATGCTTCATGTCTTATGGAAATGGAAGTACTGCAGCTCAGTAAACCTAAACCCAGTGGCCTAAGCAAGTTTGGATTTTTGTTTTAGTTATGAGGCTTGGCTGTTGTGGGAACACTGAATAAATAAGTGGTTTCAGGACAAAAAGTAGGCTTTTGTCCACCAAAATAAACCTGACCTTAACACACCTGTAGTACGGTATGGTGCCACAAGGATCTGGGTTTCTTTCTTGCATCTCGGAGGAGCAGACGTTACAGCCGTGCTGCCGTGGAAGTGAATGGCATTACAAGAGCATCAGCCACAGTGAAACTTAGTGCATCTGCTTGAAGCAGAAGTGAGTTCTGCAGATCTGGTTTACTTTCCAAGTGAAATCTATGTGTGCGTGTTTCTTGTTCTCCACCTGCAGGGAAGCTGTAAATGCAAGCATCAAAAAGAACCTTCTAGGAAAGTATATAGTCCAGGACGAATTTTGGGAAAGCTGAATACTGTGTCATGGGATCTAGTGAAGTTATAGTTATTACCTTAGCATGATACCTATAATAAAGGAATATAAATAAAGAAATAACATATAATAGATTAAAGAGTTACAGGCCTATAATGCCTTTCTCCTCTCTAGGGGGAGAAATTAATTTGTACATGCTGCTTGCAAAACCTTTTGTAAAGGAGTTCAGACTGCTTCAAGGGAAGGTGCTATATAGGTAAATAGGTAAATTATATCTAAGTTCAGTGAACTTAATTTTTTTTTTTTTGTTTGTTTTTTTAAAGTAAACACTTAGGAGCTACTAATACTCTGATAAACAAAAAATTATGATGGTGTCTAGGGTTTGTCTGGGCAGCAACATAAATAGTTGAAAAAGTAGGAAAAGTCAGAAGAGGTTTGGTTTTTCCAGTCTTTCTGTTTTTAAAAGTTCTGATTTGTTTTGTAAGGCTTGTTAAAAAAACCCACAAACCAACAAACAACGATGACAAGACCCCCTCAACCCCCCCTCCCCTGTTTCAAATAGGAAGGCTGTGCTGGCCTAGCTGGAGGGCTGGTGAGGGCTCTCGAAGGCAGAGCTCATTTCTGGATGCCCTCCTTCCCCCGACCCCTCAGCCCCTGTGCTTCTCCCTAAAAGCATCTTGCGGGAGCGAAGGGTTTGTGATTCAGCTCTGTGAACGAGCCGCCTCTGTGCCTGGGATGGTTCATCTCTTTTTAGAAGAAGGATTTAAATGTATTAATAAACTTTTCCTGTATTGTTAGTGTTAACACTAATTTTAGACAAAGTTGCTTTAGATACGGGGAAAAAGTCCTCCATCTTCCTTGTTTAGGTGACAACTGGAACCTCACACAAGAAGTAGAAAACATGACTAGTTCTTTACGACGTGACATTTTAGGACAGATTGACAAACACCTTGAATGACATTTGGAAACACAAGACGTTGTAAGAACTTGCTGCCTTAGCTCTGTGTAAACGCTGCTGGGAGAAAAGCAAGCTTTTACTGGAAGTAGAAGAAAGGTGGGGGAGAGAAGAGCAAGCTATGCTTTAAGCTATTTCCTTGTATGATTAACACCTGGGCTGTCTTCAGAAAACAGCATGTCTTTCTGCTTTTATATTTTCAGGGTGGTTATTGACTGAGCAGTAGGGTGGGTTTTTTTTCTTTATCTCATGCCTTACTGAGTTCTTTGCAGTCTCCTGACTCTGTTAGGAAGGTAAAATTGGAATTTTAGCTATCAGACGCAGAAATCATTAACAACATTTATTGACTTCTAAACAGTCTTCTGTTATCTTGACGCTGTCAGATCACCCTTATCCACTTTCCACAAAACATAATTGAAAACAATGAAATTTCTCAACATTTGTGGGCAGGTAACAGACTGGAGAAGATTTTTATCTGAGAAAACATCATTCAAGGTGAAGCTGTAAGAAGCTGCATCTGCTAGCAGTGAGAACAGCTTTAACAGAGAAATCGCAACTAAAAAGGCTGTGTGCCTCTTCTACTTTGTCCTTTGCATTAAACCGAGAGGCGTTTTGCAGAGGTCAAATAAGAAAGTTGTAATGGAAGTGACACTGAAATCCATTAAAGCTGACTTCAGATTTTTAGATTTCAGTATCTGTAGCTTCATTGTTTAGCGAAGTTCAGGTTTTATGGTAACAATTAATGCTCTGGTTTTGATTCTTGAAATTTGATTTATGTATGAGACTCCTTCAAAAGAGTAGGTGCTCAATGGCAAACTGCTTCAGGGTGAGGAAGCGAGTAAGAGGAATTAAATGCAGTTTTAAAGTAGTGGTCCTATTTATCAAAGAGCATTCTCCATAAGGAGTAATAATATCCTGTCAACAAAGAATTGAAAGGTAAAGAGAAGATAACTGAAATTAAAAAGCAAAGAATTCTTTTAGTAGACCAGAAAGTAGGACGCAAAACTTAAAAGCTAAAAAGGAAGCATACCATAAAAATGTAAACTCTTTTTGTAATGCATTAGCAAGTCAATGTAACTATCTTACGTTTCACTTTGTATTTGGAACCAAAGCAACATACGGATACGTCTTGCTGGAAATGTATGTTTATTTTTCCTTAGAAACTTGCAAGTTTCTTTGCATATTAAATACAGTGAGGGAGTTGGTAAATTGGTAGATTAGGGAGTCAGCAGTAGGTTCAAAAGCGGCTTGGATGGTTACAGTTCTTTTACATTGACTTACAGGCTGGGGATGGTCAGTGCTCCCATGTTTCAGAGTACACGATGTGGAAGTTGGGAGTGGTGACAAAGATCTGCTTTCTAACGCTGTGTAACGAGATCAGTTGGAGCCAACCTTTGGCCCTTTTGGTACGGATTAAATGTGTTCTGAGGATGACGTGGCTGGAGCCTTCTTTTTTTTTTTTTCCCCATTTAATCTAGATGTGGATAAACAAAATAAAGCGCTGCCCCAGTTTGCTAAGCTGTGCTTCTTTTTGTCACCTGTGTGTGCTTTTGGTCTCGTAGATGGTCCCTCCTCGCTAAATCTACCAGACAATAACGTCTTCTCCTTAGAAGTCCTGAGCTACCAGACACGGGGAGATGGAAATGCTCGTTGGATCTATGTATGTGAATGGTATTATTTGTGTTGATCTGGAAACTGTATTTATTAGTATACTTTCTGGATGCTGATTGTGTCATGTTGCCAAAGGAAAATAATCCTCCCTGCCATCTGTTGTGTTTCGTTGAATTTAAGCAGGTTTTACGAAGTTTCTATCAGGTTGCAGTGCTGTAGGTATGTGCAGAGTAGATGCTAAAAAGTTGTGTGAGAAGGATAAAAGGGAGGTCGAGATGAGTGGTCAGGAAGTAGCAGGGCGTTAGGAGATGGGTTTGGAGTGAGTTCAGAGCAAAGAGGCTGATCAGGATGTGTGGGAAACGGATACGTTGCTCTCACTCGGAAGACGTGGAAGGCTGGTATTAATTTGTCGGGAGGAATGTGATGAAAAATGAGACTCGGTAACTGTCTGAAGGTTTGAAAGCAATCTTTGTATTGTGAAATACGTGGCCGGTGACATTTTCTAAAACCAAGGATGGCATGCTGTCAGCTCCNTTTTTTTTTTTTTTTTTTTTTTTCTTTCTGTACTCCGTGATAATGATAGCAGTAGACGATGTTAAGACTACGGAATGCACGGGGGAGCCGATGAAGTCATGCTGCAAATGGCACTGGTGGTTGTGGTGTGGCCTCACACAGGCTCGCAGCCAGGCTCCGGCCTGCCCGGCCCGCGTAGGACTTCACGGCGAGCCGGCGGCATTACCTCGGTAAATAGCTCTAAGGCACAGTTCTGTTGCGTTGCTTAAACGGAATTAAAGTGATCGTCAGGTCATGCCCGCAGCGGTAGTCCCTCCAGTACGCCTCCGGTAGCGGTTTGCCATCAGCTTTGCCGAAGCGCTTCTGCGGGTACGAACCAGCCGGCTGCTCCCCGCGACTTCTGTGGCAGTTGTCTCTGTCCCCGCGTGAGCGCCGGGCACAAAGGTACCCGTGTGCTCGCTCACAGGTATCGTGGGTTCGAATCTTCTACTGCAAGAACACCAAAATCCCTATGGGGCACCTGACGTTTAAATAAAGAAACAAAATGCCTGAGCCTTGATAATTGAACTCACTGCATTCATGCTCCTCGTTTTGGTTGTACGAGAGAGGGACGGAAAACTTGCCCTGACACGAAGCGCCAAGTGCAGCCTGACACCAGACCGTGGAAGGCGTTCTCGAGGGACGCTGGACCTGCGGTTTGCAGAAATCCTAGTTGGGAAGGGTAGAGCGCCCTTTGGTTTTGAACAGTAAATTTGCAAACGCTTTGCTGAGACTTTCGCCTGGCGACTGTAGTTGTCGCTGGCCTCTTTGGAACATACAGAAGCATGCTTGCTGTACTGTGGCGATTTGAAAATATTAATTTCGTTACACACAAAAATCCCTAATGAAAGTCCCTAATGAAAGGTTGACCATTTTCTGCCACTGTTAATTTCTTAACTTTTTGCAAATGTAATTGCCGCTATGATTACAGAATGCCAAATTGAATTTGGGGACATACGCAATATTCTTTTACCACTAGTCTAGTCAAATAATTTTTAATGATTTTTAATGAGACAAAGAGCTACTGGAACACCCAAATTGCCTTGTTTACTTCAGGAGCTTAACTGCATTAAAATCAAAGGGCTTGCATGGGCAGGGGGTAATCTGTGTCATTGCTGGATGCCATTAATCACCCCCTTGACTGAGGGCAACAGTCTTGAAAAGTGACTTATTGATGATTGAATAACTTTACTCTCTACACCATTAATGGTTCCCAGCAGGCTGCTAGTGTGCAATCACAAACATCTGTGCATTTGAAAGTTTCCACTTCCCCAAACAGAGACATATTTTACAAAGAAAAAAAGAAAAAGGAGAATTTGTTTTTGCATGAGTGGCCTTTTGGAAAAAGGGCTAACTGGAAATGTCTCTGCTTTAACTCTTGCGTGTGATAATATCTTCTGAGCTTATCTTTAGATCTTTATGCTTTTGATGGCATTAGAAGATTTTTTGTTTTTTTTTTAAAATTTGTTTTCATTGTTTTGACTCCATGGGATCTTTTTGACATTTGATATCCAGTAGTGAAAGAAAATGTTTTCTGCTTGCCAAATAACTCATGGATGTTTGTGTTTTAACAGTACGTTTAAAGTAAATGTAGCCGCTTGCCCGTAGACGCTGCAGCGTGTGCATTACTTACTCCAAGCTGACAGTTCCAGCTCTTTTGGAGCCAGCTTAACAGAACGGAGAACAAAAATGGGTTTTCCAGGCAATCCTACTACTTCTATATTGGCCTTTAGACAAGCATGTAAGTACAGAGGGAAAGAGCGCTGGGCAGCGACTGCACCTCCCCTCTGTATTGTCAGCGTTTCCCGGTGCCGCTTTGGGTGCTCACCGTGCCCCAGGTGGGTGCTGTGTATTTGTTGTCACCGTTGCAGAATCACTGGGGGTGGGTTGGTTGGGACTGGTGGAGAGCGTCTCGTGAACCACCCATGTTCAAACTACGTTTGTTTTGTTTTAGTCTCTTCTAGCATATTTTGTGGAGCATCTCAACTTTAGAAACTTTGTATTCTTGAGGGCTTTCTGTACTTGTCCTACATACCCTGTACAGAAATAATCCAAGACTAACATCTTGAAAGTGTGAGACTGATAGTGCTGTTTCACAATTCACTTTCAACTGTTCTTGCAGCTAAGAGGACTTGGTAGGTATATGAATGAAAAAAAAAAAAAGAAATGAAACCCAACCCAGAACCCAAGCCCCCAACCCCAAAACTCAAAGGAGGGAAGAATGCCTCCTTCATCAGTCAAAGGTAATTGGTTCTGTACCGAACACGAGTTTTATGTTATCTATGGGCAAGGATGTGACAGGCTTAATCAGTTTCATGTAGCAGTCAAAATTTAGTGTGTAATTGAAAGGTGAAAGGTTTGCATCTGTTAATTAGATTGGTACTGGAGTAAGATAAAGATATCCGTGAGTTAGAAGTCGAACAATTAATAATTAAAAGGCGAGTGAGATGAATTATGTTTCTCTAACAGCTATGCAAAATGGGACTCCTAGGTAAGTATCTGTTCCTCCAGAATATGTTAAAACAAAGTTGGTGTATAGAGGGAGAATAGGACGTCTAAAGTTTCTGTTAAATACCCCTTTGATGAAGCTAACTCTGATCTTAAAAGACTGGGCTTCTTTTCTTATTTCAGCACTGTTACTGGAGGTGGGAAATGTTACATGGATACAGTTCCCGCTTCACTATCAAGTGGGGAGAGGGATTTTTCATGCTGTTCTCCAGCTACTAGGTGAGACGCTTTTTGTCTTTAATTTGCCACCGAAGATGTCTTGTGTCCCTGAAAATCCTCCTAATCAGTTCTTTGTGAGCTTCTAATCCGTTTAACTTCTGTGGCCCGTGGTTTAAGCGTAAGGAAATGTACTCGTCCCTGGTGTCTTGGACTGAGCACCCAGGGGGTAATGCCCAATTCTGAGCAGAATGCATGAGGTTTGAACTCCTTGAGTGTATGCTGGCTTGTCATCTGGACTGGTCATTCCTGTTGTTGGTAAGGAAATGGTAGAAAAAAGCGTGTCTGGCAGAAGGACCTTGGTGTGCCATTTTTTTTGCCCACCAACCTCATGTGTTTCATCTGTACGTGTGTTGTATTACCTGTTTCCTCTTCTTTAGATACACAAAATTTCTTTGTGATTAAAAGCAAATCCACACTAAGACAGAGGTGTCCCATGTATAAATCCTTCCCTGCAGAATTCCTGTAGCCAGAGGATTTTGAGCAGCTACAGTAGTAGTAAGGTGGCAAAGGTTGCTTGCAAAATCCCTGTGCCAAAAGTGGATTTCATGTTTGGCCATACTGATGGTCCTGATCCTGTAAAATGCCTTCCGCTGCCCCAGCTATTTGTGTACGTATATATTTGTAATAAGCAAGGGTTTTTGTCTGTCAAGACCAGGAAAATGTGTTTTCATCCCATCTAGGGAAAATTGGTAACAGGAGGATCATTACCTCCTGGCCTTTGTCCTGGAACATAAACTGCAGATGCTATTAAAAGAATGTGGCTGTAGATTAAACCTCTCTTTAGCATGAGCATCCAGTAGATCATCATGAGGACAAAGCATCGATCACACTTAAGTTTTAGAATGCTTTTCCTTATAAAACAAAGGACATTAAGAGATCTTATTTGTCCTGTGTGGTGTGTTTTTGTTGTTTGTTTTTTTTTTTTTCCCCGCCTCCTCTAGTGCTTGTAGGTAATGTCAGATTATTCAGATGCAAATAGTTTGTTGTGAATTTGTCTCTTCAGATTCATAGTTTCATTTCTTCCTTTTTTATTTTCATTATTGGTGACTGAAGCTTGGTTACTTACCAGTTCTTTCTCTTCTCTGCTGTAATTGTCAATACTGGTGCCCAGCCTGCTGATGGATTTAGTGATACAAAGCCGGGCTCTGACCGCCAGTGGTTTCTGCAGGCAATGGGCACACTGTGATACCTACTGATCGTAACAAACTGAGGCTAGATCCGCGCAGACACCTCTAGACGGGCGGCTTTGGGTACCGTATTCACTCGTCACTTGCGCGCATACGATGGTTGCTGTTTCATGCCAGCTCTGAGCTTTTCTAGTGAAATTTTTCACCACGGCTCGTGAGCAGCCGTGCTCTCGGGGGGGGGGGGGGGTCCGGCGCCCGGCTGTACCTCCGTGGGAGTGAGACCTTGCGGCTCAGCTGCGGGAAACCATCGGGACGGGCGCAGGAACGGGAGACTGCAGTAAGTGAACCGTGCTGTACTCGGATCTACAGGTTCAGTCTTGTAGGCGCCCTGTTTTGGAGCTTGCGTCTTTAGAGACCTTGATAACTGAAGCTAAACAAAGCCAAGCAGCCTTTACAAGAGGTAGTAAAAATAAACAAGCATGTACATTTGTCTTCCTAGATATCTTCATTACTCTAATGGTTTTGAAGGGAGGCTGTAATCTAATCCTCTAAAGTGTCAGCGTCCTTTGCTTGTACTTGGCTTCTCTTCTGAATTGCGGAGTCCCACCCTTCCTTGTGCTTGCAGCAAAGTCAGTGTGGCTGGTTTTTTTTTTTCCTTCTCTCTTCTAAGTTGGTAATCAAAAAGCATGATCATATGTTGTGCTTTTGCCTAAGTTTCTTCTATTACATCTACCTTTGTTGGCACCAAGTGTTAATAACAAAATTTTATTCTCCTGTTTTTACAGAGAATTTTCTAGCTGAAAACTGGACTCCCAGAGAGCATGGGGAAAAATAGCATGTGTGAGCTAAACCGAACCTGGATATTTTTAAAAAAATCCTCCCAAACTCCTACCTTAACTAAGTGCTAAACAATCCTAACTACCTAGAGACTGAGGTACTATATTTTGTGGCAACGTGCTTATAGTGTTCCCAACCCTCTGTCTTTGCTTCTTTTCTGGCTTAGGTGTGGCAGCAAAAGCTGTTAGCCATCTTGTGCCGTGGGCCGTGGCATGGAAGTGGCCTGACTTAACAGCTTTTACATGTCTCTGCTGAATTCCAGGTTACAGTGGTATTTTTAAAGCAGGAGCTTTGTGTTGGTACCCGAGCCAGCTTCTGATAAAGCAAAGTGCTGGGAGGAACATTTTGTTCTGGAAATAGTCCTCTTGAAGGACTAATTGAGGATTAAGGCACTAGTTAGTGATTTTTAAGAATAATGAGTTAGTAGGAGTTGCCTTGTAATAAAATACAATCAGCTGTGCGAGATGAAGACAATAAGGTCAATTTTGCATCTATTTGGAAACAACAAAAAATTGTCTTTTTGTACACGTATCCATTACTGTTGTATTTGTTTTGAGTACTTTTGGTCTTACTCTGAAATACTTGCATATGCAATTATTTTCCCAGGCCCCATTGGGGTTATTGTGTGCATTACATTTATGATATAGCTCGGAAGAGTGTAGGCGTTCCTAATTTATGCTTTTCATCTTCAGATGTGAATTTTTAGTGCTGAGTATTAAATACCAATACTTGCACTTAAAGCAAAGCATATGGTTGGTCAATAAATTAAGGAACTATGGAAGGAGTTTTGGATGGTCTGAGTTCACATGTCTTACAAAGATAGCCTGATTACCTTCATATGAAAAAAATGGGTATTTCTGTCTACTAAAGGAAAAAGAGTAACTTCTAATCAAAACTACGATGGGATAATTTCTTCAGTAAATTGGGCAGACTTGTTTTGCTGTAGGTCAATTATTTGTGAAGCTACGTCACATATAAAAGTACAACTTTCCTAGGTGTAATTCATATAAAATAGCACTAGGGGTGTCTCCAACGTTCACCCTTACTGACACAAAAATCTTGGCTGGAAAC
>VYZV01025891.1:164449-175112 GCA_013401275.1 Pandion haliaetus | reverse complement strand
TTTTTTTTGGTGGTACAGTTGGCGCAAAAATCACAAAGAATATTTGCCAGGGAACAGTAAAATTATTTGGGAACCTAAACATTCTGGTATATTAAATTTACCACTTAACTTTCAGAGTCACGTTAAGCGCGGGGAGGTCCTCCTCGCAGCGTGCGTGGGTGCCTAGGGCAGTCTTGCCCGCCCGCAGCGTGAGCCAGCGGTGCAGAGTCACCTGCGCTTGTGATGCAAGGTCTTGGGCAGATGAGCTTGGTGCTGGAACCGCCGTCGGTCGGGTGCTGTGTGGCAGAGGGGCTGGTGAGGGGAGCCCTCTTCCATTGGGAGCTTGAGTCCTGAGATGTCAACGTGAGTTTCCTGCCACAAAAGAAGTGACTCCTTCTGGCAACGCTTTAAGCATTTCTTCATGTAATTTGTGTGTGAGCTGCAGAACAAGATCAGCTGTGGTGTAAAAATGGAAAAATTAGAGGGAGATTAATATTTCTGCTTTGGTAAAGAACAGGTGGTGGAAATGGCACACCTAGCTATCTTGTACTATTCAGGGTTGTGCTGTTATCATCTGGTTTGCATTAAAAACTGTGAATGATACTGGTAAAAGAAGTGAATAGCAGAAACTAGCATCAAAGCTAACTGCTTTCCCATATTTTAAGGTAGAGATGAAAAGTCTGCTGACCTTTTTCATGCTTGCAAGCATAATTACAGCTTGAATAGTATCCTTATAGAAAACAGATTTTCAGCCCTGGGATTCTCGGGATTGTGGAAGATAGGTTTTCAGAATAAAAAAAATCATGCTCAAGCATTTTTTTTCAGTTTCTCTAAGAATATACAATAATTATGTCTTAGTTTCAAGACTTGGGAATAAACCAGATAAAGCAGTGAATTGAAGAACTTTCTGTCATCTGCCCTGACCAATGGGTGGTTGGTTGTCTGTTCTTCGTATTCAGCTCTATGCAAGGGAAGATGTCGAGAAGCCTTTCTTTCTCTCAAAATCTTTG
Organism: Pandion haliaetus; assembly: GCA_013401275.1. Taxonomy (NCBI): domain Eukaryota; kingdom Metazoa; phylum Chordata; class Aves; order Accipitriformes; family Pandionidae; genus Pandion; species Pandion haliaetus. The sequence goes on along the minus strand of VYZV01025891.1, from coordinate 174,123 downwards.
AAGGGTGCTGTTCTTTATTTCTGAGCGGGCTAGAAAAAGAGTATTGCTCAGCTTCAAGCCTTGGCTGCCATCTCTTTCAGCACGTATGGAAATACTCCCCAGCTTCAGGGAACAGACATGTGAAATCTGTGAGATGAAGGCTACTTTTTAACAAACATAGTCTTAGTATTGCTTTGTGCACTCATTAACTTATATTTTGATGATAAGTTCTTTGTTTGCAAAGTACAGAACATAATTTTTTGCTGAACAAATTGCACGCTAACGTAGGCTTTTTTTTTTCCAACAAGGCACGTACGATGCTCTTATTTATTTTGATATCAAATACCATCTGCGTTCTTTATTATGATACTGCAGTTTTAGCAGTTAGCCCTTCATTGCTAGAGCTGTACCACATATGTTAATAATTTCTTTACTGGTTGACATTAATCTTTTGTTCCATGCTGTTAGTTCTGAAATTTGGGGCTCTGTTGCTTACCTCTAAATTCCTGATCCCTCAGCCATGAAATATGTTTCAGGTTGTTTTGATACTATGTAGATGTAAGCTTAGAATATTTTAAACCCAGCAGTGCTGTGTGTATTGATTGATTGAGAATTTAAATACAACACAACTCACCTGAGAGAGTGCAAGTCGTTCAAGTGCAGAAGACATTTGCAATGTCTCCTGTACTGTCTTTCTGGGAGTTACCTCCTTGAATAATTACTGTGGTTTCATACTTTGCAATCCTTGTGCAAGTAACTTCTGGATGAATTCCTTTACTTTGCAGTCAGAGTCCTTTGTTCGCTGGACCTATCTGAGAGAGTGTTTAGCTCTTGGAACAAGAGGATGTCTCATGGACTATCCACCAGTGGCTTCCTCTGACCAAGAAAGAAGTGATCCTGAATACGGAGAGAGAGTGGCCGTCATCTCTCTTCTACTTGGACTTGACTGTTAAGTCAGTTGGAGCTAGTTGTATTAGTGTGATTCAGCCATTTTACAAATTCATCTGAACTGGTCAGAAAAGTAGAGAAAGATGACTCTGCAGGAAAGTATCTGCATTGTTCACTCGCACTACTATAACATTGAAGATGATGGCAATTTAAGGGTGCTCTCCGAACTACCCTGTTTCTGTGTTGTTTGGTCCAGCTGCATTGAATGCATTCTGGTATTTAAAAAAAACCTTGAAACAACAGCAAAAAAAGCCAACCCCAAAACTTTGTATGATCAGAAGCACAGAGGTACTACTTCTTCCTTGGTGTCCTGTCGTGTATCTCGTTATCATGTTCTGAATATGCCCACACAATGCTTTGAGGCAGAAGTAAGCTTGTTCTCTTTGTGGTTCAGGCTGGCTGGCTCGGAGCCAGCTCCCATCTGAAAGCAATGCAGCAGCTTTTCAGTTCAGCGATAGTGCCAGACTCATGCTAACACAACTCCGCTGTGTCTACAAGTCTTATTTTTTCCCCTGGGTTTGTTGGACAGCTTGGAGAGCATGAGGTATAAGCCATTCTGCAAAAGATGACAGAGCTATGCTCTTTGTCACGTATGTCTCTTGTTTCTTTGGCAAGCCATGAATTGAGATTCTTGGTTAGAAACTTAAAGGCTGTTCACTTTTCCTTGTCTACCTACATGCCCAAACCCTTTTGCTGTTTGGAACTGTTAGCAACATTTAGCGTGTTTTTGTGTTCTATTGCTGTTTTTGTTACTGCAGCACTTAAAAAATGGGGTATGGAAGTCAAGAATTTGCAAGTTAGAGGATTTGTAGCTACCTTTAAAACTGGAAAATCTGACCCAGAGGTTTTATATGTGCATCGTGATGGTTTAATTCACATCCCACTTGCAAGCTGGGCACCCAGAAAACAAGGCAGGAGCCTGTGGGAGGTTAGCATAAGTGACTTGTTAATCAGAGCTGAGTGAAGGGATAGTCCTGCCCCAAGCTTTGGCTGGAAACCACAACTCCATCGTTCTCTCCTCTGTAAGCCTCGGTGTTACCAAAGTGAGAACCTACCTGTAGATGACCCCTCCCTCCCCCAGCCTCTGCAGCTGTAGGGAAGTGTGGGACAGAAGCAGGGCTGAACATGGGAGATGTTGGAAAAGGACAGAGCAGCAGCAACGGGCTGGCAAGTGAAACTCGAGCAGCTTCCAGCATGGGCTGATGAGCCCAAGCACGTAACGCAACCGAGTCAAAGCATCAGGTGATGGAGCAGTAGTGGCTGAGTAACAAGGAGTGGGAGCAGGAATTTGAAGTACTTGTGGTCAGCTTGAGCTCTTCAAGGGTCACCATTCAAACACGTTCTCCTGCCCTGCAGGAAAGTTTCGGGTCTGCTCATTGGCTGCACTGTTTCCCTGTTTATCGCAAAGGACCACTTGTTGCAGGAACTTAGTCGGTGGCAGGCCACCAAATTCCTTTGACCCTTCAAATGGGATAGCAAAAGAAGCTAAAGTGACATTTTCTGTAGGTACTTTTCACCCCCCTCTTAGGGAGGCGTGATATTCTTGAGAATACAAACAGAATTCATTTTTATCAGCAACACTCTATCTCTGCTGCTTTCAGAAGCTTGGAAGTGATGTTTATCAGAAATTAAAGGTCAACCATTTTGAAAGAAGGGATGATGAAGTCACAAGGGTGCAGGCATTAATCAGATCTGCTTGTTGTCAAGCAAGTTCTGTGTTCCCTGGATAATCGGAAAATTTGGCTGCTGCTTTGTCATTTAGAAAAGCTAGCATGCGTTTACAACTACAGAGGAGAGAAGCTTTTTTTTTTTTTTTTTTTTCCTAAAGATGCCTCTAGATAGCTCTGGTATTTTCTACACATCTGTTAGCTGGGGCTGAAAACCACAGATTAATGGACAATGTTCTCTGTAGCAAGGAAATCTGATCCCAGTTGCAAGATTAAAGTGTGACCTGCCCGTTTTTATCACCAGATCTTTATTTCAATATTTGCAGAAATTTGGTTGAAGGGTTTGACCTGGTCAGCCATTAAAATGTAGGGATTTTTTAACGCTTGCTCCAAAACCTGGTAACAGTTTCTCTTTCTAAATGTGCAAGGCTGTGACTCCCAGCCCCAGCTCTCCTGCCCGGGGTGGCACCGTCAGGACCGACGGCTGTTCCAGCCCGTGGGTGGGTTGGCAGCTGCGATCGCAGGGCCTGGATTGCGTCTTCCCGTTCCATGAGAGCCTCTTCTCCACCAAAGGTGGTGGTGTCCAGGAATTTCATTATCTAAAAATCTTTTTTTGTTGGGCTGGGTGGCTACAACCTCGGCACCTTTAACCTTGGATTTATGAAGGTTTGTTACTGTTATTGTTGTTATTACTTATTTTAAAGAAATCCTTACCTGGGATGAGAGGTTGGTATCTAGTCATTCTTCTAGCTGGTTCCCTAAATTTAACAGTTCAGTTACTTGAGCCTCCGTTTATTTATTTATTTATTTATTTTAGATTTTCATACTCATTTTAAGTTTTTTAATGTCACTTTTGTTGTTGTTGGGGGAGGAGGAATAGAGCTGATGTGTATGCAGGATCAGCCTCTTGCTTATCTTTGGTTCATAACTGTGTGTGTAAGAACCTGGGGGAGTTTCAGGTTTAGCTGTTTGTTCTGCTTGGTTGGAAGGTCTGATGTTGACCATGATAATCGTAACTTCCTCCTGCTCTTCACGTCAAGGAAGAAGAGGAGCTATGGATTTTGATTCTTCAGCTTTAATTGGGACTGATGAGAGGGCAAGGAAATTGAATATTACCTTTCCCTGCACTATGGTTTTCCTCTCATTCATCTTTGTGACTAGTTTTTTCAAACCTTTGTCTATGTAGCAGTACCAAGACCAAGTTTTCGGTGATCCTGACTTTGCTCCTGCTTTATAACTGAAGTTTTACACTTCTGGATTCAAACTTCTGTAAAAGCTCTTGTGGGTGGAAGAGTTATTAATCTAATCTTTCAGAATGTGCTGATTTTTTTTTTTTTTTTTTTTTGGTAGCTTGAATGTAATGAGCGTTGCCATCTGTTGCAGGCCTGTAGAACTTGGTATGTCTCTTTTTTACTGGAGATTATGGAAGGCATTTTATGGGTGGGGAAGAGGGGAAGCAGCGGAGGAGTGCAGTTTGCCTGCCACCTGGAAGGTGGACATCGGTGCTTCTCCCCCATTCAGAGGACCTCATTGCCCAACATTCTTCACCCCATACTTTAATGTACGATCGACACAGGGCTCTGTTACTGCTTTTAATAATTGCAGGGCCAGTGCCTCAGTCTGATTTGGAAGACTTCATCAGAAATTGGCAGTTCCAGGAGGGATGCTTCTTCCCGCCTGTCTGCCGAGGGCTTGTCCTCACCCGTACCTCTGGCATACAGTTTGCCAGGTTCGTCGCTGGGTTGGAACGGGCCTTGCTACTGCAGACCTGGGTTTGCTCAGTCCGTCTGTGACATTTCAAATTTGTATTTACTTTCCAAAGTATTCTGTGTCAGATTTTGATCAGAAATTGATCTGAAATTCTGTTCAAGACATGTAGCTTATATTTGTGCAGCCTCTAGTCTCCTCTCTAAGCTTTTCAAGAAGCCTAAAAATTTGCAAATTTCCTTAGATCATTTTATTATTTTTTAATTACTGTTATTGGTATTTTGTACAGCATTTTAAGCACTGCAAAGAGTAAAGGACAATAGAGATATGACAGCAAATGCATGTGATACAATTGTACAAAATGTATGTAGTTGATGATTGTGACTACTAAATGAAAACAAAGGAAAATGTGAAAAGAGAGAGTAGGTAATCAAGGGCTGTTTTAAAGAGCACTGACAGGAAGTTAATTTATCAGGATGGAAAATCATACATAACTTTAGAGAATGTTTCAAGGAGGGTTTTAGACTATCTGCAGAATGAACATGAATACGTATTCCGTGCCAGAGGAATGTTTTCCTGGTGCCAGGTAATTTTTTTTTTGAGGTCCTGTCTGATTTTAATTTTTTTTTTTTTTATTAAATCATCTTAATCTAGATACAGTTAAAAAAAGCCACAAACCCCTCTTGACTACATTGTTTTAAATCTATTTTTTCTGACTCTGTTTGCCTATTGACAGCCCTGTCTTATTGTGGTTTTGAAACCCTGATGTTTTCTAGTCATGTGATTGAACTAAATAATATATCTGGGCGTACTACAAGATTTAGGATCAAAGAAGTAGTTTACAAGAGGCTGGTTCTCCAATGTTACAGGTGACTCTTGTGAAACTCTGTTCTTTTTCCTCACTTCTCTCTGTCTCTGCAGAAAGTGTATAAATCCCACCTTTATTATGTCTTTATTTGTATTTTATTTTTTTAATCCAGCAGGCCTGTCATATGCTTTAGAAGAAAGGCATCGTGTGTTTGTGTGAAAAGTGTGTGATATGGGTCATTATCAGTGATTAGATCTATAGTGCAGGCCACCGTTGCATGAGTTATTGGTGGATATTATAGGGAACTGATTTACTGCTCTGGGAACCAGCTTTGGGATACACCAGAACACAGCCAGTGAATTTCAGGGCTGTTTGCTAAGGGGAGGCAGGGTAGAGGCTGGAAATCATCACAGAGTCACGGAATGGTTTGGGTTGGAAGGGACCTTTAAAGATCACCTAGTTCCAACCCCCCTGCCATGGGCAGGGTCACCTTCAGCTACATCGGGTTGCTCAGAGCCCCATCCAACCTGGCCGTGAACACCTCCAGGGATGGGGTGTCTGCAGCTTTCTTGGGCAACCCGCTCCAGTGCCTCACCATCCTCACGATAAAAAATTTCTTCCTTATGTCCAATCTAAATCTTTCAGTTTAAAACCATTGGCCCTTGTCCTGTCACTAAGGCCTTGGTAAAAAGTCTCTTTCTGTCTTTATTATATGTCCCCTTTATATATGGAAAGGTAAAAAGTCTCTTTCTGTCTTTATTATATGTCCCCTTTATATAGGGAAAGGCCAACATGTTGCTTTCCAGCGCAGCATCTATGTGAGTTTTGCTATCTGGGTCACAGATTATTTTTTTGTTTGTTGCCAATACAAGCCTGGGTATTCTATCTCTTCTGCTTCTTCAGCTTGTCCCAGTCTTGCTTGTCCCCCACCAGTGCCTTGTTTTTGCTCACCTAGCCAGCCCGTCTTGCCTTTGCTGGCTTTCTGTGCCACGTCTGCTCTCTCTGCTGTTCAGTCCCAACCTGTCCTCCTGAAGCCTTGCCCTGTCTGCTCACAGTCCTTCCCTGCCTTCTGCTCCAGCTAATCCCGAACTTACTACCCTGGATAATATGATTTTTATTCTTTTTTCCTTCAGTAATGCAATGTCCTTCAGTTGTTTTTTCACAGGCCAACCTTTCCATTCCTTTTCTGTTCCATCTCTGGTTTCTTGTCAAAGTTTTGTTTTGTCCTCCTCCTCATCTTCCTTTTATTGCAGGCCTAACAACCCAGAAGATCCCGATTATTATTATTATTATTATCCTCCGCTCCCTGCCTTGTGTGTTCCCTCCTGAGCCATGTGTGGCTGTGATGGTCTCTTGAAGCAGCCAAAAGGATCCGAATTTCAGGTCAAATGAACCCCACCTTGGGGGGGTAGGTAGTTCTTTGCTCATGCCTTTTTTTTCAGGAGATACGGACCTCACCTGAACCATTTCCCTCCCTCTAAATGGCTTTCTATCCCTCTTCTTTTCTTCCTTTCTCACCAAGCAGCTTCTTTCTCTCCTTGGGTGTCTCGAGAGAGTCACTGCTAGTGCAGGAGAGTCTTTGCCTCCCGCTCTCAGTCCTCTCCTAGTTTCATCCCCAGTGCAGCCGGATCTATGGTCTCGCTTCCACCCGTTACTGTCTGAGGGAGCATGCTCTGCAACATCCACGTTGTGAGCAGGCTGGCCAACTGTTGGCATTGAAAGATGTGATTTCTAATGCATTTATTTGTCTTGCAGCATTTGGCTTTGGCCTAAAGAGAGAGGTAAGCGGGGAAAGCATAAACCGTAGCTGAAATACAATATGCTGCTGTTCTCCAAACATACTGTGTTTATGATCCAGGATAATTCAGCTAAAAGGATCTGGAAACTTTCAGAAATAAAATGTGGCATTTAATGATTAGACTTCTTATTTTCTGAAGCAGTAGTAAGCTTGCACCCTTTCACTTTTTTATTGCTGAACCAGCTGGGGCTCTGAGGGTTGGAAGAGCTGATCTGCAAGAGTGAAAGATCTCAGCCAGTTTGGACAGGCTGTATTTGTTCCAAGAGCTGGGCCGTACACCTGGTGGGTGACAGCTTTTCCGAAGGAGCCAGAGTTTGGCTGAGAAAGCCTTCATTCCACCCTGTGCAGTGAAAGTGTTATACTGACGGGAAAAAAGTCAACGTGATAGATACCGCTCAAGATCGGTCTGGACATTTTTGTTTTCACCAGCAGATGATGAGGGATCAGCTTGTAGTGCAAGGACTGGAACGTGGCCAGGACCGTGGAGATTGTTAGGCAAGTTACTTATGTGACTGAAACGCTTGGCCTGAGCCCGACGTTGTTTTTTTTTCTCCTTAACCACTACAGAGTGGAGGTGACACGCTTCCTATTAATAGTCCACTGGAACAGCGGTATGTAAAGGAGATAAGTAACATTTGCGCTCCCATCCCTTAACACACTTATTCAATGCAAGATGTCAAAATACGTGACTAACAAATGGTGGGACGTCTCTGTGAAGAATGTCAATAGGTTTTCTGTTTTCTCATTTCCATTTAAAAGTTATTCATAATACTCCAAACAGAAAGCGCTGTAAATGGTAGTAATTTTTCTGTGTGTTTACTAGAGAACTGTAGGATAGTATCTGTTTAATAACTCTCAGTCAACATTCAATCATAGGTGCTGAAGTTAACCCTGTAACACTTTGACTAATGCAGTTGACGACGATCTCTGGCCTGTGCTCCAGAACAGAGGGAAACTGAAATGGCAGGATTGTAAAAATATTGCATCGGTGAATATGTGCCTTTACACAAACGTACTGAAGTTGGACAGTGTTGTAGATGTTTGGCTTTAGGCGGTGTCTTGTCATTATGTGGAAGTAGATTTTGCTTTTCCTGCTCCCGCCTGACAAGATGCCCCCCAGAGTTATCGGTGTGCTTGCTGCCACTGCAAGGGCAGTCCTGGTGCTGGCTGTGTGCTGGGTCGTCCTCTGTTGAACGGAGGTTGGCTGGTGACCCAGCTTACTCAAAAATGAGAACAGTCTTCTGTTGCTCAGAGGGATGAACTGGCTTGTGAAACATTGCAGTGAACTCTGAGGAGTGGACGAAGCAAGGGTGAAGGGGGAGCGGGTCCATCCAGTCTGGCAGCGGTAAGCTCTTCGCTTAGCTCAGCCGCCTTGGTTGACCGTATAGCAAATTTAGGTGGAATTCAGAGCAGTAGTAGGAAGACGCTTGGTGCCCCATCCTTCCCCTGTAGCCAAAAGCAGTGGAGCGTCTCAGAGAATAGTCCTCACAACGGTGTAGTGTGAGCAAGAGCCTGTATCTTCCATAATCTTGGTCCAGGCAGTGACTCAACCGTTCAGCTGAAAGTTCCCCAAACTGCTCGGTCTGCGGTTGCCGTGAGAGGCTGTGGTCCGAGTGGGTGAAAACAGGATCTTACCGTGTGAGGTGTTGGACGGCCTTGGTAGTGGGCAGTGCCGTCCTCCCGGCTCCAGCAGCTCTGGGGGTTGGGTGTAGGGGAAGGGAGGGAGGAGCGAGGAGGGGAAAGGATAGAGAGGAACATGGAGGGGGTGAAGTAAACAAAATGGTGAAAGAGAGAAATGGAGCAGAAATAAACTCTTGCACGCTTTTTCGGTTGCCTTAATATTTTATAAGGATGGTGTAGTAAAAAACAAACGATAAGAAAATATAATCATTCAGATTCCCCAAACTCTCTTGTCCGACTGCCCTGCGCTGCAATGCCTGAAGGATTTGCCTTCATATTTCACTGAAAACATTTTGGTTGGTCAGCTGTGGGCCTCACCTGGGTGTGAGGCGGTGGTGCGGGTCATACGAGCCGTGGGACAGCTGGCAGGAGCACCCTGCACCGTCGCTCCTCCAGCCCCGCGTCAGGTAGGAGGGAACGCGAGAGTCGCACCAGCCCCTCTGCCCTTGCTGCTTGCTTGTTCTGTGGGCCGATGTGGGAGCTCGGCAGTTGGGATGGCTTTCCTTTCTCCTGCTGGGGTTGGTTTGTATGTCCACTGGCTGTAACAGGGAGCAAGCCGTGGCCTTGCGGTCCGGAGGAGTATTGGGGTGTGCAGCTGGTGTGGGCTGTGGAGCTGAGGGGAAGGGTGCGTATTTTTAAACACAATAAAATAGGATGTGAGGTGAGAGCATCTGGAATGTACCGGTCTGACCTGAACAAAGGTTTGAGCTACTGCTGTTGGCTTTGGGAGGAGCCATTTTTTATGGAAGCCCTCTGGGAGGGCTTGCGTCTACATTACTGTGATAGTCCTGGGCTGCTTACCTGAAGCAAAGCTCTTGATTGTTACTGTTTTAGCTTGCATTTTGAAGCAGCCTTGGATCACAGACGTTGAGTTCCTTTCCAATGAAACCAAACAAAAAGATGCTCTCTATCTACTAACGGACGTTCATTCCAGGAGACTAGACTAGAAATAGAATGAAGTGAAACACCCCAAAATATATATTGTATATATATGTATTGGGTTTCTGTGGCAAGGTTTTGGTAGCGGGGGGGGGGGGGGGGTGGTTTGCAGGGGGTGCTTCTGATGAGGAGCGGCTAGAAGCTTCCC
>VYZV01025891.1:140673-163967 GCA_013401275.1 Pandion haliaetus | reverse complement strand
AGGGACCCCACTGTGGAGAAGTTCATGGAGGACTGTCTCCCGTGGGAAGGACCCACGTTGGAGCAGGGGACAAGTGTGATGAGTCCTGCCCCTGAGGAGGAAGGAGCGGCAGAGACAACATGTGATGAACTGACCGTAACCCCCATTGTCTGTCCCCCTGTGCCGCTGGGGGAGTAGGTAGTGAAAACCAGGAGTGGAGTTAAGCCTGTGAAGAAGGGAGGGGTGGAGGGAGGGTGTTGTGGGATTTGGTTTTATTTCTCAATACCCTGCTCTGGTTGATTGGCAGTAAATTAAGTTAATTTTCCATAAGTCGAGTCTGTTTTGCCCATGATGGTAATTGGTTAAGTGATCTCTCCCTGTCCTTATCTCAACCCGGGAGCCCTTTGTTATGTTTTCTCTCCCCTGTCCAGCTGAAGGGGGCAGGGATAGAATGGCTTTGGTGGGCACCTGGTGCCCAGCCACGGTCAACCCACCACAAGTATAGTTATGGACATTGTGACCTTAACTTTATGGTTGGGGAAAAGTTTTATCCAGAGGAACAGGCTTTCGATATTTCTTGTTGGCTCATTAATTTTCAGCGGCTCGTTGCCTTTCTCATTTCAAGGGTGTGTGGCTATAGTTACAGATGAGTTACAGGTGAACCTTAGACCAGGGAACAGCCTGAGGAGGGGCTGGTGGTAGAGGAGGTCCCTTTCTGTGTGAAATGCCGATTCCAAGTGGATCCACAGGGATCAGCAGCTTTCTGCGGCCTGAGCTGGATGCTAAGGTGAGTGAGTCCTGTGCCAGACAGTGACAGTGTCGCCATGTTAGCCTGTGTTTATACCAGCACTATAGTTGTGACTTCTGTTGCTATAACTATTATTCACTCTTGAGCTAATTGCCATTGCACCAGATGGTGAAAGTGATCACGCTATGACTCTGCCTTCTCTGAAAGTTCTTAGCATCTGACAGTGCCCACAAAAAATGTAATCCACTTACTACTGAGCACTTCTGGAGATTCGGCTGCTTTACTGAGGCACTTAATGAGAGCAAAGTTCCAAAAAATCTAATCAGATTTTTTCATCTGCGTGTACTGTATCATACGAACTTGCAGTACAGCCGAGTTTGATCTGTAGATGCGTTATGGAAACTCATGTCAGTTGTTCTCAGCGTACGCGCACACACATATGCACAAGACCTGGCCTTAGTGTTGTTAACATGTGACATATGAGTATGCGTACACATACTTTTTTTTTCTCTCTCTGTATTTCATTCTGGATCCAGCAAACATGGAGAAAGAACAGAAGAAGTTTTGTTCGTGGTTGAAATGCTTTCAATCTGTAGAGGGCCTAAATGGATGGGCTGCAAAAAAAGTTAATTTGATTGTTGTCCAACCTCCTTCCTCAAATAATTGACAGAAAGAATCTAGTCATTTTGTTATGTCATGGCTGACTGCAAAAGGGAAGAGAAGTTACAGTGCTGCAAATGGTGCTTCAGTACATCCTATCAAAGTTGCAAAACAAACTGGTTAGTTTAAAATTCCATCTAGGTTGCTCCTTGGCATATACGGTTACTGGAAGGCTATTTTAGTAATGCCTGGTACCCCGTATGTGTGATGGTGTTTTGGGTTGGGAGATGTGTTTTAGTCTAATGACAAACAAATAGCAGTCCCATCTGTATTTGATTATAGCAAGGAAGATGTAGAGGAGGCAACTCTTTGCTATGGGCTGAAGGCTCAGTCACTTTGAGGTTTTCTTCTTTGCCTTTCTTTAGGAGAAGCATAGGCTTCCGCTTCCTCCTTCATGATGTTTTAGTACAAAATACAAAACTCCGAGGATGCATCTCGACTTGTAAATCGGTGTGCCCAGGACCACTCTCCACACTGAAGCCAAACGGCCCAAGACGTCCTGCGCTGATACTGTTCAACTTTCTAGCCTTCAGAAAGGGGACTGTGTACGTGGAGTATTTCCTGGATACTGCTGGCTCCTGGAGCATGCGTAGGAGGTGTTGGGGTGAATGATGGCTAGCTCTGATGGAAGCTGTGCTGGGCGTCATCCTAACAAACCTTACGGGTAATGAAAATTCCAGTGCCTGGCAACATATATTGGTACTATTCAATCAGCTTGTGCAGATGTAGCCGTGGTGGCTTCTAACAGAGCGCATACAGCTGGGTTAAAAATGTTCGAGACAAATAACAATTGTATTCTGATGGTAATAAAATTGCCAGTTGTGGTGATGATGCTTTCACGTAACGAGGTGCTACTTGTGGATGAATGAATTTGTGCCCCATGCCGACCTTTTAGCTGTCTGGTTTTAGGTGCATTTTTGAATATATTGTTTTGGTGTGTGCATGTGTGGCATTTGTACTCTGCAAAATCTTCTAATGGAACTGGGTTCAAGGTGTGAGCGAATTCTCTGCCAAATGTTGGTGGTGCCTTTAAATGAAACTGTGCTGTAGCCCGTAGTTAGACCAGCATCATTCTACATAACTAGCCAGGAGGTGTACACCGTGTCCCTATGTCAGCTAATCTTCTGGATATGTTTCGCAGGATTGCTTAAGGGATTTGTGTGAAAATTAAAATTCAGCTTATTTTTATTCTTTACTGAAGTGCACGAAAAACTGTGATCAAATCTGCAGTGTATCAATTTGGTTATGGTAGAGGGAGCTTCATGGACAAAATGTTTTGGTTTTTTTTATAGCTGCTGTCCCATTAGAGGCTGCAGGGAGGCTGGCCTGGAGATGCTTATAAGTTTGTAAACGAGGACCCTCTGCCAGGCTTCCCCTCAGCCTGGTAAGAAGAGTGTCAAGAAGCTTTGAGTGTCTGCACCTTTCAGGAACGGGGTGCATAGTAGGTTTTAGAGGGAGAGGCTGGAGATACCCCCTTAGCAGAAGGGGTGATGTAAAAGGGAGGGTGGGATGAAGGAGGACTGTTGTGTTTGCCTCCCTACAACAGCAGGAGCAGACGTTGGAACAGAGGTGTAGTCACTTGCTCTGGTTAGGAGAGCTCAGCTTTCACTCTGCCAAACTGGCTGTGGCTTCTCTTATCTGTATGCGTTGGTTTTGTTGAAGAAGCAGGGAGAAGAAAGTTATTGGTGGCCAGGGCGTTCAGTTGTACTCTGAGACTGTCATTCACTGTTCAGAGCTGCTTTGGAACCGTTTCCACAACAGCATTTAAAGATAAAATTGATTGTCTTCTCTAAAAAAATGTGTGCCGTAACAAATGTCTCTGCTTAATTGTGTAAAATCCACACAGGTATGCATTTTACCAGTAAACTAAGATGCTGAATTTTTATATCTCCACTGAGTCTGTCTGAAGGACAGTCATGGGAACAGAGTACGGTCACTAAGCTCTGCCTCCAGGGACCACAGTTGCACATTTTGGAGCTGTCTCCAGGCCACCCTTGCAATCAATATTTACTGTAATTACAAATGAAATGAGGGAGTCTTAAAGTGGCGGGTGCGTTTAATAACATATTATAATAGCGTAGCAATGAATTGAAGATTAATCAAAACTTTTTAAACTGGTGCTGAATTGATTTAGTGATTTGCATTTGGCTTAGCGCTGTGTGCCTGTTGACAATAATTTACGTAAAAAATTGCACTGCAATTTCCTCTTAATTGCACATGGTATGCTTCAGGGTGACAGTGAAGATATTAAAATATGAGTAACAGATGTGATGTTTGCTAATGGAACATCGCATCCCATATATTTTCCTCATCCTGTTACTTATTTATCTGCAGATGAAGTCTTTGCCTTTTAAAAGGAGAAAATCTACTTCTTCCTGTGAAGTTTCTGGTTTTTTTCCGGAGGGCTGAACAGGTCATCTTTGCCTCATAGATCAGTAAGTGAAGAATAGCCAAGTGTAACAGTTACGTACCATAACGTTATTGTTACTGTAGGATTATTAAGTCTCTATCTGGCCTTCAGAATTTTAGATGTGCAGCACAGCATTTGGGGTCTGAGCTAAAGATGCCTGGAGGCAATAAATGCTTTTGCATTCGTATCAGCAGGCTCTGTAGGAAATCCTTTATAGCTGTATTCTGCCATGAATTCTAGATGTGGCCAGGTAAGCTTGCTCTTGTCCTAGGTTAACTCTAGGGAAATTCTGTTTCCACAGGCAGAATTCTTTTTATATTGATCAGGAGTGACAGCGTGCGCAGACCTGTATGTTCTGTATCCTGACTTCCTACGTTGCTGCTGACGCCCTTGCTCTGCTCCTCTTAACTGCTCTGTGCAGGCACTTTTGTGCTGTGGGATGATACAGCACCTGAAGGAAGCCAGAGTTCCTGAGGCTTCTCTATGAGCAGATGCTGATTTTGGAGATCCAGCGGCGGGGAGGTACGAAGCATGCTTCCCAGCTGCTTCTCTTACGGCCTCTTACCCTTTCCCTCAAGAAGAGTGGTCTCTTGGTTAAAGACTTTAAAGAAATTGTTTCTTTGGCTCATTGCTAAATCAACTTGAATTAGACCTCTTCCAAGATAAATTGCATGTCTTTGCTCAGGAGTAAGTATGACAAACGAGATTTTGAAGTTTTTTTTCCCTACTTACTTACGTAAAGGAAGGAAAAAAAAAACCCCCAGACCCCAACACCCCTCCCAGCCAAGCATTAGAAATGTATTAAAAATGCACTTTATTTTTCTACCAGTAACTGTTGCCTGTGCATTTACTACTTTGCTCACCTGTCAAAAAGTTTGAAAGAAAACTGTTTGATAGAACCTTGCTATGAGAGAAAATTACTTTGAAAGCATAGGAAATTTAAGCCCCTTTGGTTTTAGTTTCCTCTTAGTTTTCTCCATAGGTCTATTGAGAATGAAAATGTCCTCTAAGCCATATATGTAATCTTGTTGTGATGTAGTAACATCCTTTAAAGTCCTTTTCTCATTCTAATATAGCAGTCGTCTTTACCACTTCTGCTGATACTTAGAACTGCAGCCCAATATATTCCATCGGCTGGTGTTCTTATTTTGTGACCAGTAATCTCAATCTGTCACAGACCAGCTTCATGGTCCGTGTCACTTCTTGCTAAGAACACATATTTCAAATATTTTTAATAGCTTGATTTAGCTGTTCCTGTGTATGTAGCTTTCTGAGTATTTTTTTCACAAAGAAGTCCTGCAAAGTATTGTGCTCTCTTTTGTTAATCGTCCTGTTCAATTCCTATTAATTTCGAAGACATCGTCCTAGTTTTCTGATTTATGTCCTTCCAAGTTTCACTGCTCAAATTATCATAACATAACCAATTTCTTTACCAAACCTTAATGCTTCCTTATGACTCTGCACAACACGTATTGCGTGAAATATGGGTAGACTGAATATATACCAGCAGGTACTAGAAGAACAGTGTTGTGCAGTAGCTGTCTGGGAAGCTTTCATCAAAAAGACAGTTGCTACCCCTGCAAATGGAAAGTAACCAAATGCTCCTTTTTCATTGCGGTGATCTTCCAGATAATCCTACCTGAGGTGGATAGGGCTCTCTATGCTGAGACTAATATCCTGGCTCAGGATAGTACAGCGTAATCACAGACTAATTATTGGGGAGCCCTTGCCACCTGTTGTAGACCAAATTAATGTGGTAGCTGCCAGCGTTGAGCAGATGCATAGGATGATGCTAGTTACTTCCACCCCTGGTCTTTGTGAGTGTTAGGGCAGCTCAGGTGTGGTGCCTGGTATCCATAGTTGCTGGTACATAACTATGCGTGGTCTGGAAAGCACAATGTGTATATGTTGGATCATGCTGGTCGACTTCATTGTGTTTGATGGGATGCATCACAAGTGATAGGACAGACTGGTGTTTAGTATCAGCTTTATCCACCTGCGTGACTTCTGTCTACCCTATGTACCTTAAGACTGATGCAGTTGTGCAGAAAGATGGAAAGGTGTGATTTGTTCCCAACAGATTTTTGCTAGGAAAAGCCTTTAGAGCATTAAAATGGAACCTAAACTCTTTGGCTTTCTCTGGCCCGCGTTACGGTTTTGCAGTGTTGATACAGAGTGTAACGCAGAGTATAACCTCCCAGGGGAGTCTCCATCCTCGGAGAAATTCAAAAGCCGCCTGGACATGGTCCTGGGCAGCCGGCTCTGGGTGGCCCAGCTTGAGCCGGGGGGGCAGGACCAGATGATCTCCAGAGGCCCCTGCCAACCTCAGACCTTCCGTGATCCTCTGATATCTTTGCCCCTTAAGTAGAAGGGGTAAAGTTGCTATACTGCTCAGGCGCTCTTGATGTAGATGTGACCTGTATTAACTTTGCTCGTGGTATGCTATACTGCACCCTTTCTGTCTGTATCGCGTTGCAGTAGTTGCTTTCTCCCGGCAGGGATTTAGGCACAGAGTGAGGATGCTGTATGGAAAGCTGCATTTTGGTTGTCTGTACATTCACTGAGCTGAGATTTAACAGAGCTTCTCATACTGACAGTCTGGCATTTTTGTGACCACTGAGATCCAAGAGAGCTTAAAAAAAATAAAAATGCAAAGGTGCTTACAGGTGAGAAACATAGAGGAATTCTTACTCTGTGTGCATTTATTGTGCTTTTGATGGTGGAAAAAGTATTTCTGAAATGAATTTTTTTTTTTTTAGGCAGCTGTGGGGCAAATGTAATCCATTAATGTGAAAACCAGTAGCTTTTGTTTATAATTGATAATACTGTTCTAAAAACAAGCTTGCTAGCTTCTGTCAAACTAAAACAATGGAAATATCCGCTTAGTAATTTTCATTTTGACATATCAACAAATTTTGACTTCATTTAAATGAAGTGCTTTTCAGCCCTGTCCTCCTGCATAGAGAGAAACTCCAGTAGCTGAGCCTTGCCAGAATGAACTGTTGCTAGTTCTTGCCTTTTGTAGCGTCCTTAAGGTCCTAAATAAAGTTGGTCCTAAACTGATCAGCTTTTTTTGGAAACGAACAATCAAAATAAAAACATACACGTAGTGGTTACGATGAGACCTTAAAATAGAGTTTATTGTAGAAGCAAACTGTCCTTGACAGTCCAGCTGCTTTTCTCGTAAAACCTGCAGACTTCTCTGGGTGTGGGGGATGAATGAGTTGTGAATGTTTCGTGTTTGTGTCCTTGATGCCTGGCCAGGTGTAGTGCTGTGCTGTCTGGAAGAATAATGAGGGGGGCCACAGCGCTTCCCCCCGCTTCCGACCCTCTTTAGCCTGCCAGCACGGGGGCCAGCCACATCTGCAAATTGTACCCGGCTGGCAAACCACTCCAGGGGAGGTGGCAAGGAGGTGCAAGGAAGGGACGTGACTGCGGTCACTTCCTCGGTGCTTTTTCCTCCATTGCAATGCCTGTCACTTTGTTTCTGTAGTCAGTCCCTGGTTTGTGCTGCATCAAACGTTCACCTGTCTGTTGTTTTATGGTCTGCTCTGTTCAGTGCAGTCTCGTCTCGAGGTAGGCGTGGAGCTCGGCGCTGAGCAAGGGACTTGTGTAGCTATTCGAAAGCATCATGCTGACCATGCAACATACACGGAGACAGGAGAAAAGCATATTTTGTCATCTTTTTGGACATCCAGGAACTGTTTGTCTCGCTGACTTCAAAGAAAGTAGTTTTTCAATGGAAACGTTCAGTTCAAATTACTGTGGATTTCTGAGTTTCACAGGTAAGTTTGTGGGTTTTTTTAAAACTCCTCTGAAGTGAAAGTGAACTCCCAGGTGCATCATGCCCTTCAGTACTAATGTGTATGGCGCTTGTATTTGTATATTCACAAAATAAGGCACCTAAATTAACTGTTAACACCTGATTTGGGAGAAGCCTTGGTTATGAAACGCCATGCTAAACCACCCAGTCATTTCACCCTCTCAAGAACCAACCCGGGTCATCTTTTCCTAGAATACGATCACGGTGGGCGTTTTTCTTCATACTTGCTTAACTATTTACTTACAGATTTTTATCATATAAAGAAAAAAGCAAAACTTAAGTCATTATTGTGCAACTGGGTAGTCAAAATAGGACTTTATTCAGACATTTTCAAATATGGATATATGTTTTTGAACCTTCAACACTGTTTTTATAAAAGAAAAGCACATTAAGATGAATAAAGTAATTTTTGAGGGAAAGGGGAAAAAAGAAAAGTTTTCAGCCCCCCAAATCCTTTTATATAAATGTCATTTTCATTGGCTCTTTTGTAACACCATGTGTCAAAAATTACCCTTTAACACAAAAGTAATCTTACTTTGTAGTCTTCAAGGGGAAAGCTATTTGTAATAGTGAAATATTTTAACACAATTACAAGCATAGGAGTTGGGAATGTGAATGTGACAGTATAATACCATATTGAGGTAATACTTTGTTGATGAAATGAATAAAGAAATACTTGCTTGGATATGGCTGATGAACAAGATGAATCTTGGCATATCTATAAGTGTGTGCTTGAATCAGGAAGATTTTTAGGGTTTACTCCTTTTTCCTTTTGTGCTTCACAGAGAAGGTATTTTAACCCCCCGAAAGTTCCAAATACCCCCAAATGAGAATTATGTCATATTACATTCAAAGTAGTAACTTGTCCTGACTTTATAGGGCTAAAAAGTAGAAAAGGTTGAGCTCAAGACTTTCACAAAGCATGTTAGTGGAACAGATGATAGTTTAGAAAATAACCAAAATGATCCTCCTAGTATAAAGGCTTAGCATTTTTTTCCATGCGTGTATTTATTATGTGCTATTAATCATTAACTTAAAAGTCTGCCTGTGCTTTCAAAGTGTATCTTGAGGGTTTGTGAATCAAAAAATTTTGTTTTCCAAAAGAATAAAAAAAAAAGATTTAAGGCAGATGTTCAGAGAGAAGCCGAGTATTGAAATTTGGCTTCAGTTGTGTTAGTACTCTTAGGACCTGCGGCATAGTTCCTTTCTGTAATAAATTATTCTGTCTAATCTGTTTAATTTTTATGTCCTCTCTAATCATAATATTTGAGCACTAGTGGATAAGCACACATTAATAAAATGAAAATAGTTGTTAAGAAGGTTTTCAGTAGTAGCTTTAGTAATAGTTCAGTAAAAGTGAGTCACGCTGAGGTGCCAAGTACTGGTTCTGTAGGTACTAAGTCTTGGCTTGGGCCATGCCGTGGCGGGGAAGCGACTGACATGCCCACAGATGTTCCCAGGCTAGTTTTCGTATATCTATTTCAGGGGGTGATAGGTTGGAAACACTGGTGACTTGAGCTTCACCCCTCGTATAGATTTGTAAGGACGTGATCAGGTTCATGCCTGCCCTGCTATTGATCCCTGTGCTAACCAATGTAGAGCTGAAGTGGTACGTCTGCAGCATAGATGAACTCCGAGAAGAAAATTCAGTGAAATGCTGCCCTAACCGAGGTGACCAGGGTTTTCCACTGGCAAGTGGTTTGCAGCAGCATATGGGAAGGAGAGAGGAGCTTTTTTTTCTGACCTATTTATGAGAAGTCCCACAATAACGGTAGCCACAGAACTGTGTGGGCATTTCCCTGTGTAAACGGGCCCTGCCCTCTGAAGAGGATAAACGGGTAGCCTTCTGCTACGTGACTGAGACTTTGGCCGTAGCCTGTTGCAGATAAGGAACTGTTTATCTCACATCTTACATTTACTTTGTGAATGGTGAGGCCTTTACAGCTTAGTTTATGGGTATTTAGGGAATGAGGAATGGCAGCATTTGGTTTATGATTCAAACTGAAGTGATTTCTCTACTGCTTGTTAATTGTGTATGTTCATGTAAAGAGACCAGAAAGGTGATGTTGACAGGAGCTTGGAATAACCTTACTATACGCAGGGTCATAGGTGGTGAAGGTAAAAAGGAGATTAGGAGGACTGAGCCAATGATTAAAAGCGTTCACCTTCAATTTTTTGTTTTTTTTTTTTTTTTTAAGGAGCTTGTTTTATAGAATGGGATTAAACTTTCAGGTTCCCAGCTGGTGAGGTTTTGGCTCTAAACTAGTACTCTGTTTCACTGAACATAAACATTTATTCTTTCCCTGGTGTACAAAATACTTGTGTGCCTGCTCTGTAGCTCGTGGGAAAGTTATTTCACCAGAAACTTGTAGTTTGACCAATACTTATCTGTACAAACAAGAGCATCTTTCAACATTACTCATTTTGAGGAAATTTAATGAGAAAAGTAGGAAAATACTTCTAAAAACTTGTATTTGAAGACATGTGGAATTTTCTGTGTGAAAAAATCGACCATAGACTTGGCACACACGGACACGAGTATCTTCAGTTTCTGTTTTGATTCTACTCAATGTGTGTTTCCCAACTGCCAAAGTATTTTTTGCTTTCCAGTTTCCTTTAAGGGCCTGAGTATTCTTTTAACCAAGAGCTGGCTGCTCATGGCATTCCCTAAAACACTTGCTCAGCTGCTTCCTAACTCAGGATCAATAACTTCATAGATAATTAAGCTAACCACCTCCTGAAGATAGATGTCATCTTCTGTATACTTTACACTCCCATCCTCCCATTCATCCTTTCTGACAGCCTCGGTTTGTGCTAATCTGCTGGGTTGAATATTAATAAATCAGTGCCAGAATGCCTGGCCTTAGCCAGTGAACGATGCCGTGCAAACAGCTGCACTCCAGGCACTGTAACTTCATAGCCTGAAATGCAGGGACATATTTATTTATCCTAAATATAACTAACAGCAATAGAAATGCATTTTTAAAAAATTACACTTAAGTAGCAGGCCAGCTGTTGTTGTTATGATAGTTTGCTTGAAATTATTGCTTCAAAAGTTCCACATTTTTTAGACTTTAAAACTAGCATACACTGATATTTTTTTGCCTTTAGATACAACCTTGAACTTGTGATTTATATTAAAGCACAGCTAGATGACTGCCACAAATGCATAACCTTGAAGAGCTACACTGATCTGAAATTTATAATTCTTGTTCTGAAACATGACATTATTCTGCAGCGAAAGACATTAAACCGGTGTAAAAGATGCAGTCTTCACTTAGAAAAAAAAAATGTGCATTCATGGTTTAACGGTTTTGATCTAATTCAGCACAGTTAGTGTACTTGTTAAACATACCTGTAATTCCTCTTGAATTGTGTTTTCAGCTTCCCTGGAATAAGTCATAGGTTTTGTATGGGTACTTCCAGTGGAAGATAAAGCAGGTATGTTCGTTCTTGAGGCGATTCCCACGTTCTTTGGTTTTTTACTTCACAAAGTTTAAGTTTGTTGTCTCATACTGCCTCAAACAAATGTAGTAACCAGATCCAGACTTTCTCTGTTAAAGATTTAGGGATGTTAAGAACAGGGATTAGACAAATCTCTAAAGAGGTCACCTATAAAATGCGGATTATAGGCCTTTTGGTTACGTTTTGGAAGAGTATACATATTAACATTGATATCTGCAAAAGGTTAGGAAAGACCTTTTGCCAGATCAAAGAAAGTTTGATGTGCAAAATCCAGTGATATAAATTGGCAGGGGGGGAAATGTTTCTATGCTTTGGTGTGAAAACTCTCTACTTCCAGTCAGTGATTGCTAATCAGTGACATTTCATTTTTGTGTAACTTGGTGTGATGCCTAAGATTTCTGGGGGAAGAAATTGCATAACGTTGAGATTATTCTTAAAAGGCATATATATACTTTAAAATTTTGTATCCTTATGTAGAGAAGACTGCTGCTTCGAAAGTACCCTGAAACGTAGTAGGCTTTTTTTATCAGTGAAGCTACAAGTTCGTTTACTGTTTCTAAAAAATGGGACAGTAGTAGGATAATACTTTCAAAGGTCAGTATTTCTCCTGGAGGAAATCCTACTTGGCTTCTCTGTCAAAACTCTTTTAAAACAAATCAGAATGCTTAATATATGGGCTGTGATGGAAGACCTGGTAGCTCTTGAGTTGTCATCTTAGGACTTAGAAGAAAAAATGACCAATGAGTCTGAGTGCAAATCAACAAGAAATTACGATTTAGCGAATAGTAGGAACGTATTTTTGATAAAGTCGGTATGTGTCTTGACACGTGTAGACAAGTTAGCATTTTTTTTTATATAGCTCTCCCCAAAAACCGTTCAGGAATGAATCACCAAATGAAAGGGAAAATATGTTTAAAATGTTTAATAACTGTGCATTCCCATTCGTCTATTGCATCTTTTTTAGTAGTGGAATCCTTTTTCATATTGCAGAATACTGAAACTGATACAAAACTAATTTATATAAATTTCCCTATGAATACATACTAGAACATTCAAATGTAACGTGAACATTCTTATATGATAACTGTATGGTTGTGGCAAACTCTTATTTTATTCAATTAAATTGAAATCTTAATACAGTCATTTGGACCTAAGCTTGTGGTGGGGGCTGGGGGACTGGGCTGGGGCGGAAGGGAATCAGTTTTCTCTGTGGCAGCTGCCCTGTAGGGTTTGCTCATCCCTAATTCCTTTTTCTGCCCTCTCAGCTTCCTGGCAAACCATATTTTAGTAAAATGTTAGTAACATAGTAACTTTTTAGACAGCTTCTTGATTAAAGTGCTAAACTGTTTGCACTATCCTCATGGCTTTAATTGAAACAATTGAAAAGTTTCTAATTAGGAAGCAACTTTAATGCAAGTGCTGGCAGGTTTTTAATAAACTTGTAAGTAATACGCAATAAAATATTCTTCTGATTCTCAATATCTTACATATTAAAGGAAAACTATATTAAATTAAAAAATCAAATTAATTAATAACTTAAAAAAATCTTTCTTCTGTATTGTATTAATAAAATTAATAGATGTCTACTGAGTGCCTATTTTATAATCCTGCCATTAGTCCACCCGAGACCACTGTTTCAGCATGGTAGTGTAAGCCTGTTGTTATGGCGGAAGGCATTTGGTCAGAGCAGGGATTGGGGAGCTTGTCTCAGGTAGGCTTGGCTCTTGGTGCTCACACCTCTCCAAAACAGCTGCTGCTGTCTTCTTGAGCCACCTTCTCCCATCTGGGCTGCCTTAGTGGCCTGGCCTCCCTTCCCTTGCCTATACCCTTTCCTGTACCCTTGCTGCTGTGCAATGTGCACCCCAAAATAATTTGCTCAGCAGAGTTTATTGGCATAGTGGGCCGCTGCATTATTCATCTTGCATTTAAATTTGGCACAGTTTTATTCTGAAAACCCTGGCGTACTGGTATGACCAGCAGTAGCAGTTGCAGCAGTTGAGTCCAGCTGAAAGCAGCCTTAAGGCTAGAACAGAATTACTACACTTGATGAATCAAGAAGGGGAGGGCGAAAACATGACCGGTAGTATCTTCTTTCCACTCCATTTTTCCTCACCCCTTATTTTTTTTCCACATCATTTAAGCCAGTGATTTTCCTGTAGACCTCTGTGGTAGCATATATGTTAGGATTAAGCATTTAAATAGTAAAACTAATTGCAATTTCATATGAGCTGCAGAGCTCGCCCTTTTCTTGTTTGTAGGGTCTATGCAGGAGTTGGGTTTTCCCCTGTTCCCTATTTCAAAACCTCATCAGCTGTTGCTTTCTCCATAGTGAATGGTTCCAACTGTATATATAAAAAGTATATATATTTAATGCCGTTTGGGGCTTTGTAGCATTCAAGTGGTGATAGCTGAACTGCTCAATTTTCCCTTTATTATGGATGAACTGCTTCTTTAAGGAGTTGATTTTAACCATTTTGGACGTGTAAATGATAGTGTAACGTTTTTCAAACTACATTGCCAGTTACTCAATGCCTTTCTCCATGAAGTCTCCTTTAATGGTGGAAATACTTTCCTTAATAATGGAGAAACTAAAGAAAACTCTTATTAACTCAGATGATGATGATGATGATTCAGGCTAGTGGAAGCCACTGAAATACCTGGCTTGAGATACAGCTAGGACTAAACTCAACTGTTCTTTCTAGTAGGGGAATTTTCGCCTACCCTCTTATGTCAGAAATGATTGGTGGGTCTCAACATTTCCACTCTCCCTTGCTGCACTGGGCAGCAGATGTTCCTGCTTTGAAGAGGGTCAACAGCATGTTAACAATTCCCCAAATCTTTTTGGCAGCTAAGTACTATCACTTCATATTGGGTCATTGGTAAAGGCTTCTAGGAGTTGCTTACTAGTTTGGCTGGGAATCCTTTTGGGACAGCTGATTTGCCAGAGGGCACGGTTGCCTGTAACAGAAATGGAAGGAGTCTTTTACTGAAATCAAAGCCTTATGTCATTTGAAATTGATAATAATTATGATACTGGTTGCTGGATAGTGGTAGGGTGTGAGCGCTTAGAATGCAATAGGGAGGGGAAGAAGGAAAGAATACTTCTGTTTGTGTAAAAAAACCCAACTATTTTTTAAATAAAATATTCTTCTGAAAATATGGAAGGTAGGCTGCAAACAAAAGGCCTATTTGAGATCTAATGAGTTTAAAATAGTTGCAGATGTTATATGTGACCTCGAGTCTCTGACTTATTTTTGCACTTTTATAGCCACACTATTTCTAAAAAGAAGGAATTTGTATTTTTTTTAAGTGTGTAGCATTTGGATTTGTCTTTAAAAGCCAGCACTGTTTGCAGCATCGTTTACCAAAACTCCGAGAGCTGAAATCAACCCAGAAACCTGAAATTACGTTCCCGTTTGATAACTGGACACCGCACCTGTGTGTCTGCCTTTGCGCTAAATACGGATGATGAAACGCAAGGGTGTGCAGCAACAGTTGAGTGTTACAGTGTGCTTTCAGCATTGCTTTCAGCTGGTCTAAGGGTATTTCCCACGAACGTGTGGTGAGTTGACCTGGGCTGGCTGCCAGGTGCCCACCCAGCCGCTCTCCCCTGCCCCGCCGGGGTCTCTCCCGGGGCCGCAGGGCCATCTCTGCCGGTGGAGGGGGGGGCCTGGAGCACCTCCTGCCCTCCTCCCGCTCTCCCCTGGGGGCTGGCGGGGCTGTTTCTCACACCGTTTCCCTCAGCCCTGGCTGCCGGGCAGAAGCCTTTTGCCCTTTCTTGCCCAGGCTTTCCCCGAGGCGCCCGCCCGTGGCTGAGGGGCTCAGGTGGAGCCGGCTGGAACCGGCTGTGTCCGGCCCGGGGCAGCCCCTCGTCTCTCCTCACAGCGGCTGCCGCCCCTGCAGACCCTGCCGCTACCGACACCTTGACACCTGCACCGGGTACAACGTGGCTTCCGTCACTGACGGGGGAGGGCTTCGTCTCTGTCCTGCAGTGCTTCCTGCTCCCAGCCGCGTGGCCCCGTTCTCTTGCGCTGGCTGGGGCGACTACTACGCTCTTGGTAAGTCACTTCGACTCGCTGGAATGGTAACCTGCCGAAGAACCCCGCTGGTACGAAAGCAGTGCGGGATGAGGAGCGGTTGTGGCAGCGTGCTGTGTCCTCTCCGGTCGTACTTGACAAGCGGCAGTGGTCTGCGCTGATGCCAACAGGCGTTGTCCCAAGTGGCTTTTTTTATTCACCTCCAGAACCAGGGACGAGCAGAAGCAGAAACAGAAGGACTGGTTTTCGCTGGAGTAGTGCCTGATCTGACCGACCTCACAGCTTTGAGTGACGGCGCCTGCGCGGGATTCCTGATGGCGGCTCGGATTCGGGGCGCTCCCGCCTGCGGCAAGGGCTGCTTCCGCAGGCCCTGCCAGCGCCGGGGGAGCTTGCCTCCCAAGGACGTCGGTCCCTCCATCTCCGCCTGTGAGGTGACCGTTCTCCAGTTCGGAAATTTTACATCTAGAGGATCTCCATGGATGAGTTTTGGGTCTTGCTCTACCTGTGTTGCGCTAGAGTTGGCAGTGATTCTTGTGCAGTTGTTTATCTTGCACGGTGGTGCTGAGCTGCTTCTGAAGGCGTTGCGCGCACTTGTTGAACGTTTCTCCTCTAAATTCTAGATTCTGAGTTTCTAAATAAACCTTCTGGAAGACCAGAAGACTTCACAACCGTAGTTAAAAGGGTTGATCCTGTTTTTCTTGCAGAGATAATGGTGGGTTAGGGCTTTAAAGAATGCTTGTCACTATCAGGCTGTGTGCTTGCATAGATGTGATCTTTTGTTTGCATGTGTTTGGCCTGAAAGAATATCCCAGTTGTCACTACAACGTGTTACTCTGTTATAAGCACATAATTATTTTAGAACTGAATATAAGGTTTGCATTGCATTTTAATCAAGGGACATGCAAATATTTCCTTGTAGTTGCAGTGTGAATTACGCACAGGTGCCCATATGGATGCTTTTCTTCTTTCTATATCCATTAATCCAGATTGCTATTAACATGAACGGCTCAACTGAGATCTGCTTTGGAGGGGGTTCAGTTTTGGAAGGAGAGCATGATGCTTGCAGTGGCAATGTTTTCTTTCTTTGCCCACTGGCCAGATTGTTTTTATCATTCATCACTGGATCATGGTGTCAGGGCCATAAAAATTGCCTAGAGTAAGAGTTACTATTCTTATTTCATATAAAATGATATATGGGTGTTGAAATTGTGGAGTAGTTCTGGTAATGCAGAACTCTAAAAATGATTTGTTTTTAATGTACTCAGAGAATGCTGTATGTTTAAATGGTTAGACTCTAGTTAAAGAGAAAGACCAGAAAAACTGTTCTTATTTTGTAAAAAGCAGTATTTGCAACGTGATGGATTTTTTTGACAACACTTTTGAGACCAAGATTGTGATTTGTTTGAACTTTATGGGTCAGTGTGAAAATTTACTGTGAAAGCCACGCATGTTTGTCAAGTTAGTTTGTCAGGGGTATGAAGTTCAAACTTTGCAAGTTTAAATATTATGGGCTGAGGCTGGAAGCTACCGCACTTCCTATGAAAAATGTTATAACTCAAATTATGAGCACACTGAATTATTCCAGCATTCATATGGGTAGTTTTTATTCTATTTTTGTGATTAATTAGTGCTCGTTATGTTCCAGTGAACTGCAGGATGCTAAAATGAAGACAAAATATTTTATGTTTATTGATTTAAGTCGATTATTTAAATATGTTGGATGAATGAAGTGAGAAATTACTTGGATATCCTGCAAGCATAATAATTTAGTTGATCACGTTGTTTTGATCCGTTAGTCTTCAGAATATGTTTGTATGTTTGTTAAATTGTTAATGACTTGTTCAGAAATCTGCATGCTTTGACATTCTTTGGAATAATGAAATTGCTGCATATTGGAGAGGGAAAACAAAGCTCTTCCAAAGCTTGCCAAATGCAAGTGCAAAGATGGAAATTGGAGCAGCTTAATGATTTATGCAGAAATTTTGTCAAACATTTAAAAATTTGGGGACACTGGTGGATGATTACTTAAACTTAAGAATAATTTTTAAAATTCTTCTGCACCTGTAGAGCTAAGCCTCTGACTGGAAGTGCAAGGTGCTACCGTCACTTGAAGTGATAATATGATAACTTAGCTTCCTTTCACCAATTCTGAGCTTGCGTGCTCAACAAAATCCTAGCGGAAAAATCAGTTTCAGGGTGCCTGTTGATCTGTATAAAGCTTTTGATTTATTTGTTTTACCATACCTTTGTGTTTTGGTTAGCTTTTGTCTTCAAACAACTCTTTCCAAACAGATCTGGTTTCTTTTAGTTACAGACTTGAATGTGTCCATTGTTTTCTTAGCTAGCCTTTTTTTTTTTTTTTNTTTTTTTTTTTTGTGTGTGTGTGTGTGTGTGAAATGATTTTCCTCGAAAGGTTTATACTGTAGCTCGCGCGTCAGTTTTGTGGCTGAGAAAATCTGGATAAATATATATAGATATCGTTGTGAGGATAAAAATTGTAATGGAACTAAGATGACTTCATTTAGAGTTAATTGATCTGGGGGTGGGTTGACAGGGTCTAAACATGAGCCAGCTTGTGCCCTGACAATGCTGAAGGCTAACAGTGTCCTGGGTTATGTCAATGGAAGTCTAGGCAGTAGGTGGAGGGAAGTGATTAATTCCCAGTATTTGGCACTTGTTAGACCACGTGTGGAATATTGTGTCTGGTTTTGGCCCTCCTAGTACAAGAAGAGTGTTGATAAACTTGAGTGAATCCAGTGGACAGCCAACAAGATGGGAGAGAAGAGAGCGAGGGAGCTGTGCTTGTTCAGCCTGCAGAAGAGGTGGCGTGAGGAGGCCTAGTAGCAGATGCATGGTGGAAGAAGGAGAGGTACGTCCTAAACTGAAGCATGGAGTTTCCAATTCCAAAGGAAAAAAAAAAATCACTGTGAAGATAATTAAGCACTGGAACTGGTTGCCTGGAGAGATTGTGAAAGCTCTGTTCTTGGAGGATGTCAGGAGCATGCTGGATGAAGCCCTGAGCAGCCTGGTCTAAATTCATTGTTGTCCCTGCTTTGAGAAGAACAGTGGACTAGGGGCCTCCTGAGGTCCCTTCCAACCCAAAGGGTACTGTAATTATACGAAATGCGAGGTAATGAGTGCAATGCAGGACACGCTATAGCTACTATAGAGTTTGGTGCAGAGCTAAGAAAAGTTGTTAGAGCAAATCTGCAGGTAGAGTTTCTGTTGCTGAGGTTTTACTGTTTGCAAATGTTGTAGAAATCTGAAGGAAATGTTTGCATTTGGAATATGTTTTGCATCTAATACAGAGCTAGATATAAAGTAGCTTTATCCGATTACCATAGAATTCTATAGAAAATACCTACAAACTTGACTCCATCCTGAAGAGTATCTTATCTTTTTTTTTCTAAGGCAAGGACTGTATTTTCCTTTAAATGTCATACATATGCACATTTGAATTATTTTGGTTTATTTGCATTTGTGTGCTTCCTGGGTTTCTAGTATGTTTCCACTTCTGGTAATTAACCATCTTCCATCCTGAAAGAAAGTAGCTCCCTGTGTGCCAGACTGCTCCTGATGGCAGGCTGCTTCACTTTTCTCCCGCCTGAGTTAAGAAAGATGGTGGGTTTTTTGTTTTCCACTGAAGTATTTTTATTTGTCTTGATAGATTGGTTGTTAGAACTCTTTGCTGTCACACCAGTGACTTCATGGGACAGTTCTTTCAGAATTCTGGGCTGAAAGCTATCGTGTTTCTTCAGTTAAAGCTGATTTTGCCCTTAAAGGTTTGCTTACTCCATGGACAGCCTTGTTTCCAGGTCTGTACTCTTACATCAATCATGGTTTTTACTGCTTGTTTGAAGTAATTCTTTTTGTCTGGTTATAAGAAAAAGGAATGGCTCCAAATCTAAGGTCACATCCCGATTAATCAGTACTACTATAATTAATTGATATTACTATGTATTTCCCTCTTCCCCTTCTATTTACATGGCTAAAGGAGAGGAGGAGGAAGAAGAAAACCCTGTATGCCTATTCCACGGCAAATGCTTACGACAGCTAGTAATATGATCCCCACAGAATAGGAGCTAGTGGGAAGCAACTGTGACAGGAAGAGGACAACACTGGGAAAAAAATAGGAGTGGAAAGGGAGATGAGTTGTTTGGAAGTGGAAAGGAGGAAACTGCTGTTGTTGGTGGCTTGAAAGTTTCATTTATTTATTCACAAGAGGTATACACTCTTAGTTTGGGTATAACTGAGAAACTGGGGGACAGAATCGTAATCATTTAGCAGAACAGATGCTGAGCTCAATTCTGGAAGCAGCACCACATTGTCTTCCTCATGAGAGTTGAGAACAGTTTAAAAAGCCAAAAGTATCCCCTAAAACAGCTGTGTGCTTTGCTGGCTTGAAAGACTGTATGATTATATTGTTGTCACCGTGGTGCTATTTATTCAGGTCTCCACTTTCTTTGCGTATCTTGCTTTTTGTCTTAAGTCAAAGTTACTTTCTTCTGTTGTGGTCAGGGGTTTTGTATTGGAACCACATAACATACTCTCTAGATGCCTGAACAATAATTAATAATGGGAATATTATTATTGCTGTGACTTGTTAGGTGTTTGCTGCATTTAGGTCCTCTGCTGATATTTCAGGGCTGTCGAAGTGCAAGTACATTGTGCTCCTAGTGTGGGTTCCCTGGTATGAATCTGCGGATGATTGTTTTCAAACTCCTTGTCCCAGAATTCACACTTACGCCCTGTATCTTCCAAAATCCTTGGGTGTTTGGGGTTTTGTTGTTGTTGTTGTTGGGGTTTTTTTGTAGTTTACTGTTGTAATTCCAGGTATATATGTAGGATCTGTGTTGCTTTTACATTCACTGATTTATCTCAAAAGTGAGTTTGACAGATCCCAGTCTGTGTAATGAAGGTGAAATCTCTTTTTGAAATGAGCATTACAAAGATGGTTTTTCAAAACATGAAGCATTACTGCTGATGTCTAACATTAAAAGTAAATAAACATCACCTTCCGGTTTTTACATGAAATCCCAGCTTAAATATCAAAAGACTTAATTATAAGGACACAACTTCATTATGAGTTGTAGAAGTGAGGGCCGTGACTGGGCTGGGTTCCCTCATCTTTTGTATTTCCCTTTCATCCATTTGCTAAGGCCAGTTCAGTTATCAGATAGAAGCAGACTGATTTATAATGGCTAATTTTGGCTTTTGTCCAAATAAGCAGAGCCAATTCCAATTCATGAAAGGAATAAGAGAAAATTGAGTATTCAGCTTCTAAGGCCAGTTATGGGTGCACTCCAGAGAGTTTAGTCTGTTTGGCTCAGTGAAGAAGAGACCCAAACCAGGGAATGGGAGTCGGACTGTATTGTAAGGAATTTAGAATTTACGGTAAAGAATTAAGTGGTTTATATGGACCATGAGATGCGTACCGATTCCATGGAGAGAGAAAGACCAAAACTGAAGCATTCAAAACACTGAAAAAACCCTCATGACTCTGACCTGCCATGGTGGTAATGGCTTGTCACACTGAGGTTTCTGAATAAAATAAAGCTGTTAATAAATGACATGCGTGGTAATTCAGTATAGTGTTCTATAAATACATCTAAAAATACATTTGCATCTTTCTGCCTCTCTCGTAGATTAGAGGGGACTGTTGAACATTAGTGGTAACAAGATGCACCTCATATGCATGCTAATGGATTATAACTTTTTATAGGTGCAATTTGTACCTGTCTCGCTGGATTCAGAAAGCGGTGTGTGAGGAACAGATCGTTAAGCACCAGTAGCCAAGCTTTGCTAATTAGCACATCTTCAAGTGCCAGCTCTCTTTTGTCCACTGAGAGAGAATGTAAATTATGCTTATTTTCTCCCTCAATCTTTTGGGCTTCTTGAGCAATGTATCTCTTTGACTGGAAGGTAGAGACTGAAGATTTGTACTTTTCAGTTCTCATGATTAATTGAAGAATATGCATGGTTTATTCAAAAGCAGGGATGCTGCCAAAAAGGATCTAATTGGTCAAATAAATAACCCTAAGCTTTTATTGCTCAAAGCATTTTTTATTGAATTATTAATGCTATATCACCCTCCAAATCAGTAGCAGTTAATGACTGATTTGACTGAGGCTATTAATATTTTTTCCAATCAGTGGTAAATTGCTATGATGACTTCTTTGGCTAACTTGTAGCTCACTTTATCTGTTCACTTGGTAAAATGGTGCTGATTGTAAGAAAGCACTGAAAAATAGCATCCCCATTTCAGCTAGTTTAGTTTTTGTTTTGCTGCTGAAGAGAAGTATTTCATTCTGTTCAGAAGAGTGATTATGAAGAGCGTTTCTGGATAGGGCACACAAAAAGAAGGAAGTATTTTTTGAAAACTGTTTGGCATAGGTGGGATTCAAAAGCAGATAAGCATAATGAATTTATTTAGAACTTTTGCTGTGAAGGAGGAGGAGGAATTGGAGGTCTATATGATTTCATGGTGATAAGTAGTATTCCTAGATCTGAATAGAGGTGTGCATCAAGAAGTGCTGCAGCGTAGCGTGGAATGGTTCTGAGTAAGTGCCCAGAAAAAAAAAAAAAAGGTGAAATGGGCTGTGACATATGCAAGGCACTAAAGGTCTTAAAAATTAGGTTTGAATCCCGTTTCTTTATTATCTATTTAATTCTGGGAAAGACAGCAAACCGTCTTTGCTTTCTTGTACAGGAGTAAAATAGGTAACCGTCTAGTTAGCTATATCAAAGGGTTACTATGAATGCTCGTGAAAACATGGGTGTATTTCTGAGAACTCTTGATGAAATGAAAACGCTTTTAAAACCAGAAAAGTGTTTGATGTTACCGAATATTAGTGGATGATATTACTGTGTCTGTATTCAAAGTAATGTTGCTATGGGCTTTTTGTTTGAAATCTTAACTTTTGTCCAGCATGTGAGGTGTAAGTCAGGCAGCTGTGAGATGTTCGTCCTTTATCCTCTTACCAGATGTTTGAATTTTTTTTTTTCTTTTGAAATTTTTCCAAGTGGGCTAAACTGAGCCCTTTTCTCTGGAGCTGTTTGAGAGTAGGGATGAATGAGTAGTCACTGGGAGATGGATAAATGCAGTGGTAGGAGGGAATAAAAAGGCCAGGGACTTTTCATGGTGGAGAGGAACAGACTGTGCGGGGGGAGGAGAGCTGACTGCGTTTTAGAAAATCACAGTATGGGAAGTGAGGAACTGTTGTTCACTAATTCCTGCAATACAAGAACCGAGAGAAACGTGAAACTCGGTGGAGCTCCAGATGGCAGTGAACTCCTGGCACTTGCTGCCGCAGGAGGTAGCGGAGACAGAGAGCGTCAGAGGGGATCCAAAAGGGGTTTGCCAAATTCATGGACAACAGGTCCAAAAATAGATACTAAAAATACTGCCCTCCAACCTCTCCAGTTCAAGGGGTTTGGATGCTGGAGGAATAGGAAGGAATAGGCTACAGAAGTTGGCCAGGCCTGTGGTATTCCTGGGACACATGTCTTACTGCTCTGTTGGAGACCCAGCACGGGGCTGGACGGACCGTTGGGCTGGAGGGACCATCGGCCTGACCCTGTGGGGCATTCGCCGACTTCTGACCGATAACAGTGTGGACACGTGGCGCATTCCTAGCACTTAAAGACTTAAGTTTGACTCAAGCCCTCTTCCTTAACCCATCAGTGCAAAGGGAATATGAAGTTCCCTCAGCTGCTGTCCCGTTGAAAATTATTTTTACGCCACCATAGTTCCTAACCTGAGTTTGGTATTGTCTTTGAGGGGAAAGGAGGTAACAGTGCTTCTGCGGTCTGATAGTCTCTTAGCTTCCAGAGTAACCTCTTGGGATGATCGAAAAAGTGGATATATCGTAGAACAGCCTTGAGGATGTGCAGCCAGAAGATACCCAAAGGCTAAGGAGGTGGGGGGGGCGGGGAGGAGAAAAAAGTCACTTTGTCACCTTTGTCTCTTTCTCTCCTTCTGCTTTTGCATGTGTATGTGATAATATTGTTGCTCTGAGAAGGTATTGGAGGATTGGAGGCTGGATAAATACTTTTGAGACTAAAGTAGTACGAGTGCATTTTTTGGAGTTCCTATGTCGATTTTTGTGCATTTGCACTCTCCGTGCAGTCCTTCTAAACTGGTGTGTGGCTTTTTTGGTTGGTTTTCTTTTT
>VYZV01025891.1:104682-131703 GCA_013401275.1 Pandion haliaetus | reverse complement strand
GCTCCCACCATCACTGATGGGCTCGGCCTGGGCCAGAGGCGGATCCGACTCTTTGGAGCCGGGGGAGCTTCTAGCAGCTTCTCACAGGAGCCACCCCTGCGGCCCCCTCCCCCGCTACCAAAGAAAATCACGCCACACAAACCCATAACAACAGGATATTTTAAAGTAAAAAGGTAATTATCATATGAAGTGGTCCCTGACTGTCAAGTTTGTGCCCTCAAGTAGAGGACGGAAGGCAGATCTTTAATGACGAAGAGCCGCAATGAGAACTGTTCTGTTAAACACTGAGGAAACCTGGAATGAGGCAAAATGTTTCCCCCTTAAAACAAGGCAGCGGAGGATGAATGGAAGGGAGTACCCAGGAATAGTGAAACAAGTCTGTCTGGTGTTGTAAACAGCCCTGCTCATGCTAGGTGGTTTTTTAAAGCATCAGCGAAGTAGTGCAGGGAGGGATAGGAGAACAGCGAAGGGATTTGCAGATGCTGACATGCAGTAATTGCACATCCTTGGTGTTTCACCTCTCAAGCACGTTTTACATAGATGGGTATGAAGGACCAGGCTTTAGAAAAATATGTGTGGGAAGGTTATTTGTACATCAGATGAAAGGTCTTGAGTTTCAGCTGCTTTGTGTATTTTGGCATGAGAGAATTGCCTCCACGTAGTGTTCCTCACCCTGATGTCTCTCCGTGGCCTGAATCTGCAGGAGCCTCCAGCACGTTAAAATACCAAGTGACTTTGAGAACTGCCCTGTTCGTGGAAAGCATATGTTGCACGTTATTCTCGCCTGTTGTGGAAAGGTAGTGGAGATGGCCGGGGAAAGGGTGCTTTAGAAAAGTGGCTGCTGAGGTAAGAAGTTACTCGCAACTGCATTCTGAAAGAGCAACATCCTTATCCCTTAAAAAAAAAAAAAAACAAACCCCAAACCTACAAAGGATTTTTAAAATATAAAGAATTCCAGTGCTTTTAGACAATTATGCCTCCAGGAGTTACAGACGTCTAGGAAATGGTTTCATTTCTCAGGCAATTTTCCCAAGAGGTAAAATGCTAATCATTTTACAAACCATCTTTGGGTAAACTTTTCAATGTTTTCAGTGTGGATCCAACTACAGGCTTTTGTAATTTGGCAGTATTTGCATTCATGCACCTTTTTCACATTGCTTTTAAAAACCTTTCCTATTACTGTATGCAAAAAAAAAAAGTGAAAGCAAGAAATTCTGTTGATGTAATCTGCGTGAAGAAAAAGGTAAACCTCTTTAAACTGCTGTTTTCCTTAGAATAAAAATGTTTTGTGGTATAAGCTTGTGTGCCTTTGTTATTACAGCTGGGTCAGTTTAAACTTGTTTCTGGCCTCAGGTTCCCTTCTTCACTCTAACCTTTTTGTGCTTCAGAGCTCGCTCAGCCCGTGGGAAGTCTGGCACAAAGGCGGAGGACACTGTCAGTGTTTGGACATGTGTTCTGAGTATTTCTAGATGTCCCAGCTGTCCCTGGTTGTTCTTGACATACTTAGGAGGATACGAGCTCCAGTACTTTTTGCTAAATATTTTGCTTTTGGGTTTTTTTTCTCTTTTACTTTTCAAGAGGAAGGAAGTTTTGTTTTGCTTCAAGTACCCCTCTGTTGGTCCTCCTTCATCTGGTGAAGTGCTGGACTATTGATGACTGCGACCAGCGCTTAGAAGAAGTTTTAAACTACTAAGCAGTTGCTATTTCCAGCTGTTTTGCTGGAGAGTTTAGCTTTTTCAAAATCCAAATTAAAAGCCTTCTGTTCACGTCAGGAAAAGAGCAGCTTCTGCAGCTTCTAAATAATACACTGAGAGCTGCAACTGATTTAAGATGAAAGTTCATAAAGTACAACAAGGTGTATTGTAAAGAGTGGCTGAGGGTAAGCAATGCATTTCAGGCACATCAGAGGTGAAGAAGCTGTCGCATCATCATGTATCTAGCAGCCAAGAGAGGTGCAACTGGTGCTCAGGCCTTCTGCAGAAGAGAGTACAAAAGAGTCATTGCTGGTATTTTTCCCTGTACTCAGGAAGGGATTTTTGCGCTGCGTTTTCAGTCTGAGGACTATGGCTGGGGAAATAATGTAGATCAAACACGCACAGTGGTCCTTGTCATTATGCCATTGTTTTTTTGTGGATTTGGTGGAACAGCTGCTTTTTGTAATCAGATCTCAGTAAATTGTAATTTGTGACTGGCACACTGAGAACGGATTAGTTTAAACATCTTGATGGTGATGTGGTTAATCCCATGAGCTGCTTCCTAATGCTTTGTCATTCCTGCAGGCTTAATTTTGCTTCTTCGGAGGAGGATTTTTTTCTGCTTGGCACAGAGATTGTGGCCCTTTTTGTGCCTCTCTTTGCAATACTTACTTCTTGCAATGAAGAGAAAGAGTTATCTGTTCTGGTTAGTGCCTTGAACGCTGCCCCTCTTTTCAGTTATTGTTGCTTCTGTTGTCCCTCCATTCTTATCTTCAGTTTCCAGATTGTTCTGAGTCATGGCTGCTGCTTTCATGTTTTTCCACTTTTCTCTGAAGATGTGCCATTTATCAATGGCAGTGTTAACAGTAGGATCTGTAATATGCAGTTCTGCACAAGGAAGGGGCTGAAATTTGTCCAGTGCAGGCACAGAAGCTTTAGCGGAGGTAACTGTCCTGCAGGGTGACTTTGTGCCTTGGCTTGAAATGCTTCTGAGATTCTGAACTCCAGTAACCCGACTGCAGCCTAGGCCAGGATGAAGCAGCATCTGGAGACACCTTCTGTGGTAGAAGCCAAAATGACAATGCGGTGTGTGGATGCCTGGATTTTAGAAAACTAAGGTTCTCTAAAATCTTGCCTTGGGACTCTTGCTGTTGTTTATTTTAACATCCTTTAATTCTTAAAAGAAACATGTTTGGTGTGAGTTCTGATCTAATTACATGTAATGCTCATAACTAGAGATGAAAGAGTTATTACAATTTTCTAGTGACTGATTTTTCCCACTGTTTTATGATAAAATATTTTAAGACTTTAATATAAATGCTTTGGATGATTATGATAAGTGATTCTATCATGACTCTGTATTTTATGTGCATACATGTACGTATACATGTATGTATGTTAGAATACTTGAATTTTAAGGTTGATGGGAGGTGATGTTAGAAATAGTACCTGCATATTTCTTTCTCTGTTTCAGTGCAATTTACCTATCCAAGCACACATCATAAAATAAAATTAAATGGTCATCTCTTGTGCCTAGGATTGGTGGGTTTACTTCTGCATTCTTTTGTTTACCTACTCCTTAGTATTAAAATTGATGTTCTAGAAAATGGGAAAACAGTGCAACAAAAAGGGATGCTGGCATCCATAGGAATAACTATAAATATTGTATCCTTTTGTAGCTGGAAGTGACCAAGTTTTCTTAGGACTTTAGTGAGGGTTTAGTAAAAATAAATGCTGGCTGGGCTTAAGGGATGATTTTCATTGGATTGTAGCTTTCTGTTATATTTTAAACATATTCCTCTTTTTGGTTCAGTTTAATAATCTATGACATAGAAGTGGTTCTTAGAGCTGTTTTGCAGGACTAAGTTACTGGGGTTTTTTAATGAAAAAGCAGGAGGGAACTCAAAGCTTGCCATCTGCAGGATGAGCTACTAGCATTTTAAATTAGTTTTTGGTTTGAACAGGTGTTGGAGAAGACTCTTTGCCTTCCAAAGTGTGACAGATGATGCATTTAAAAAGAATTTCAGAAGAGTTGCCATGATATTTGAAGTTTAATTTGACCAACCTTGCTATTCAGAAAAATGTTTGAGAACTCCAGGGGACAACTTACCTTTGTTTTTGATGCTCTTTGAAATGAGAGCTTAAGGTGATGATCCAAGATAAGTAATGAAGAATTACATTGTAAAATTAGATCGTTAAGAGAGTGCAATAAAACACTGAAAAACCTTTTAAGAGTGGGCCATGAATCAAGTTTTTACTAGAATAATTCTGTTTGGGAGGTGATTTATAGCAAGCGATGATGTGTTAGACTTCAGAGATGCTGATTTGCTACTTTTATCATGTGTCTGAAGTTCAAGATGTCCAATATCTACAACGCATTTCAAAAAAGAATCATTCCTGCGGTGTGTCTATGAGTGCAAGTATTAGATCTTCTGTGGAAGGGGAAGAACATCCAGTGTTTCAGTAAATACAAAGGATTTTGCATCTTGGTCAGTATTCTTGAGAATCAAGCTTAATTACTGCCTTGTAAACAAGAGTTTACCCATGTCTTCATATAAGTCTGTCTTGTCTAAGTCTGGAACCCCATTGTGATGAGCAGAGAAGGAACTGAAATGATGCAAGTTGTCCGAACAGAGCAAGTTGTCAAAATCCATCCAGAGCTGTTCTTACGTGACAGATAGTTCTCCTCCGTTCTTTGTCTCACTTCCCTTTTGTTTCAGAGGGCCTTATTGAGTTTTGTAATATATAAATAGAGCCATTTTGTGAAGCAGATGGTTTAAAAATAGGACTGTCTGAGAAGAAAGACAGAGCAGATGAATGCTTTTCCGCTGTAGGATGAAATTACTGGAAATGTTGGATTCATTAAAAATCCACTTTCCTTACTACCTCTCCCAGTGTTTTAAGGGCGAGCTTCATCTGCTGCAGAGGACCAAGTGTCTTGCTTTCTGGTTGTCTGTCAGTATTTCTTATGCGATGGAGAACTGGCTTCCTCATTAGTCCTGTGGGAGTAATTATATGTATTGAAAGGCTGAAGCTGAGTTGAATGAATTCCAGTCTTGTTTGTTTGGTGTTTCGTGGAGACCAGTGGTAATGCTTATAGTGACCTGAATGGAATTTTTGCCATGGTTGCTACTCTCCAACTCCCCTTGTTCCTTTGCCATCAAGGGGGCAGCTCTGGCATCCTTAGCCAATTTATTTTTCGTCTAAGGATGTGGATCACACATCAAAAGTAGTGTGTCTGTAGAAAAAAATAGAAAGAAAACAAAAATTACTGCCCTTGGTTATGCTGGTGCAAATGAAGGTGGTGTTCCTTCTGAGGCAATTTCTGTAGAGTACGTTCTAAAAAAAGGGGTGGGAGACTTACGTTATTGTCCTGACTTTTTCCATCTTTTCCTTTCTTTGAATCACTGGCACACAGAGGCAAGTAAAAGAGCGTTAATAAAGCTCTGACATACTCTGTTTGATGGAAAACAGGCTAATACAGAATGGGCGAAGATGTCTGAAGAAATAGACTGTCCCTGCGCAGTATATAACACACAGTTAGCAGTACGAGGTAGGCAACTAAGTTGGGTTTTTATACAAGTTTCCCTGCAAGATTTCCACTATGCACTTTGGGGAGTCAGAACGGAGGTGCTGTTGAGCAGCACTAATTGCTTTTATTGATATTGCATCCCGTTGTACAGATGAGATGCCTGGAAAACAAGCTTGTTAATTTTGCCATATTGCTGTCAAAAGACTTTGACATTTCTAAAGGTGTCACTCAGTAGGCTATAGAGAAACTAACTGCGATAAGTGTAACTTTCTTCTTTAGCTTTCACTCGTTAACTTTAGCTTTTATTGAGAAAGGTGGTTTTACTTTACAAACTGCAAGCAAAGCTCTGAACGTGAAATAACAACAGATGTCTTAAATCCCAGTGAGATATCCTGTTAGAATTTGTAGTAAATTCTACCATATTTTAAAAAAAGGGGGGGACACACCATAATGTATGTGGCCTACCCATCAGATTTTTAAGTAACCAGTTTTCTGTAATGACTCTTCTGATTTACAGATGTTTCAAGAGATACAGAATAGTGCTGTCTCTGCATGCAGTTTTAAGCATGTAAGAATGTGTAAACAAGAACAAGATACTTGGTGCAGAGTTTATTAACCTGCCACTTGATGACTTGCTTTATCGTTTCCACTTCAATATTAGTTTTGATTTCCTTCAGTTATTGAATTGGGATTTTCTCCTCTTCTCTCCTTTGCCTTAATGCCTGCCTCTCAAATGGGATCTGCTTCTGCATTTACAGGCTGTGCAGTACTTTCCCATTAATGTTATATAGGAAAATGAGGCGGATTTTTGACTACCCAATATAAAAGCAGATGATCCTTATACCCTGTAAAAAAGGAAGGCAGCCTGTATACCTAAAATGAGTGTATCAAGAAGTGTTTATCGCTGCCTTTCATTGTGAGTATTTTTCTGAGCTGCCATTTAGTGGATAGGGGGATAAGGAATTACTGAGCCAAAGGAGTATAGCTTCTGCTTTGTGTTTTGTGCCTGTAAGCTCGCTTCTAAGTGCTCTGAAATATATCACCAGCCTGCCATAACAAGATGTGCATAATAAAGTAAAAATAGAGCACTCAGATTTCTTTTGCCTGTTTGGTCTCTGCCTCCAGAACTGCCCAATTTTGTGTCCCAAACCACGCTGACTGCCTGATTGTCTCTTTGCTCTACCTCCTCTGGGACTTCAAGCGTAAAGTACAAGGCCCGTAGGTCTTCTGGGGAAGAGCTTGTTCCAACAAGGGAATAGAGAAAACTTTCCCCTTTTTTCCCCCAGTAATTCCCAGTAGTAGTATGCAAAACAGTGTGAAAGATCACTTTTTGGAAGTCAGTAGAGAAAATTTTCTTCCATATATTGCTGAATCTGAACCATGTCCTTAAGAGGATTTTTCAGGTAATGAGGAAGGTTAGAGTTAGGTTAAAGTTGTATAACAAAAAACATTTTTTCGTATTTGGAGCCTGATTCTGAGTAACTGGAGGGGTGTATTTGGTCTCTCAATGCCGAAGTTCTCCAAATGCAACACAGTTAAGACTGTGACTTGAATCTTGACTCTGTTATATCACTAGAGGAACCATCTGAAGATAACTCTTTTCATTGAAGTGTGTGGACACAAACAAAAGCAAAAGGCTTCTTTTGATTTTTTTTTTTATCTTTTGACTGGCAATGGAGGCTAACAGTAGCAGATAAACGTATTTTGGTTTTTTTTCCACCACTGAGAAGGGGGGGGAGGTATAAAAAAATTAAACAAAAAATGAAGGAGGGGGGGAAAAGAAAAGCCAATGCAATTATTGATTTTTATTTTTTTAAATAGATTGATTTTGGAGAAGAAAAGATTTTTCTATTAACAGCATAGTATAGTCCTGAGACTAGTTCAAACAGTTGCAGCATTTAAAGTTGATTAAGACAGAGCAGAGCAAAGAGGCTTCTACAGTGTCTGGTGAAAACATTGCTGAGTACCCTGCTAGGATGCTAAGACTTCCAGTAAGTCAAGGTTGCATATTTAGAAGTAAATTCTCCCTTTTAAGTTCTCCTTCCTGTTGTTTGAAGGAAAGAGAGGTCTCAGAATTCTGTGTAATCAGTGTTCACCATTGCTTAGAAATTCCCAAGGGAGGGAACCAGGGAGACCTCCTGGATGTGCAACGTGATGTGCCCTTCTGGACCGGCACTGACTGCATGGAGCCATGATGGCCGAACAAAGAGCAGAGGTCCTAACTCTGAGGAGGTGGCGGTGCAGTGCACAGAAGGGGACAGAAATAGTCCTGTGTTGTGGCAAGAGGAATTAGACATTTCTGTTAATCTGTTAACAGGTAATTCAAAAGGGTCTTCGCAGCTAATCAGATTTCTGGATGAGAGAATAAGAGTGCTTCCTCAGGAAAAAGTTGTAAGGGAGCTATGAAATGGATCCATGCAGCTTGTTGTCTAAATTACAAAAAAACCCCCAAACCCCAACGAACCCCCAAACTTCAGATACCTGACAACCCCCCCAAAGTAAATTGGCTGTACTATACTCCTCATCTTTGTGAAAGCAGTGGCTTCACCATGCAATCGTTTTTCTTGCTTTGATTCTCTCAAGAAAAAAATGAAAAAAATAAAAGAAACCTGAAGTGTTCTTAAAATGCAGCTGCATCTGATCTGGAGCTACAAGCAATATTTATATGCATGCTTAGTGCACAGCATAAATAAAGCAGAAATTTGAAGTGGTCTGGGAGTTTAAATGTGCTTTCACATTTCCTGATGCTTTCACGTTTTTGTTCAGTTTCTTGTCATCTGTGATAACGATTGTAAAATACTACAATTATTTTCAAAATTATATGTATTTTTTTACCCTATTACTTTAAAGTTATTCTGTTTAAATCCCATTTTAACATTGTTTTTATCTGGGATAATTTAGTATACCCTTCTGTGTGGTCTAATTTTCACTTACAATCTCTACGTATCAATACTACCTCCAGCACAATGTAATGTGGGAGCCAAATTAATTTGTTTTGAAAAAATTCAGACCTTGGGGTAGAAAGTTAGAGAATAAGTGAAGATGTGGGATGGGTAAAAGCACTGGCAAATGCAGCATAGGCACCAAGTGTATGTATTTAGTCAGTGATGGAGTTTGAACCTTATCTTAGACAAAGCGTCATTATCTCACAGATTTATCTGCGGTGCACATTTCTCTTCGCTTTGTTGCATTGTTTCACGTTCTCTTACCTTTGAAGGAGGACGAGAACTTTGGAACATGGCAACTTTTCCAGCAGTCCTGTTTGTAGTTCTGAAGGGATTACTGGTCCTCACATCGGGATTTCCATATCAAGTCTGGCTGTGTCTTAGTTCTCTCTTCTCCTTGTTTGTGCTATATATTTCCTGCACTTGTTCTAGGAAACTTTTAGGGACTTGCTCTGGTGCAGATGTTCTACATCAAATGACTTTTTCTTCTTATATAATTACAAGCGATCAGAAACAGTGGAATCGTACAAGTGCTTGCAGACAGGACATGCATCCTCCCGTCCTGTCCTAGTAAGCAAAATCTTCTGTGTCACAATTCAACTTGTTGAATATTCCTAAAGGCATTTCTAATAGGAGTTTCCCGTTTATGGGGCAGTTAGTTCTGTATGTATTACTGATTCATACTATTAAGTTGTGAATTAACATCTAAATTGTAAGTGTTGCTTGGTGAATTGTCAAAGATAATGAGAACTGATACCAGGTACTGAAGTTAACGTTGCGTTTTAATAAACACCCCTCAGGATAATGTGCTTAATGTCTCTGCATACTTTTCTGCATAAGTTCTCCCAGCCGCTTAAGTGTGAAAACTCTAGATCATCCCCAGCACCAGCCACCAAAACCTCTTGCTGCTTTTATGTTATGTTTTTACATCAAATGGGTATCTCAAGCAGACTTGAAATACAGGAGCAAAATCAGCTCCAGGTATCCTTTTTCTGCTGCCTGAGGTGAACATACAGGACATCAGTGTGGCAAATGCAGAATCATGTACTTTACGCTCTACTTAGTGGTTTAACTTACAAAAAAAAAAAAAGTGAATGTAATATGCCACTTGAAAGTAAGTATGGATTCTGTGAAGACTGGGGGTACTGGAGGAGGGCGA
Source organism: Pandion haliaetus (assembly GCA_013401275.1). Classification (NCBI taxonomy): domain Eukaryota; kingdom Metazoa; phylum Chordata; class Aves; order Accipitriformes; family Pandionidae; genus Pandion; species Pandion haliaetus. The sequence continues at coordinate 122,373 of VYZV01025891.1, read as the reverse complement.
GGAGGGCTGTGAAAGGGAGCTAGCTGTAGGCCCAGTGCGGAGAAGTTCTGGGATCTGTTGCCTGCTTTGTCATTTAAGCCTAGTGCACAGCAGGAGATAGAGATGTTTGCTTTTAATAACAGCTTATGAGGAACTAGGCGTTGTAATGAAATTCTTGACAGGGATCCTACTCGTACATTAAACTCTTCTCCTTCCTTAATTTTGTTAGTACTGAACACAAGAAAAAAAATAATCTGTTGGGGAGGAGCTTGGAAATTATTATGTGTGTCCTCCCTGGGATGCTGCCCAGGACTGAAGTGTTTACCTCCGTATCTTTGCTTTGCCCGAGGCATTTGTGATTGCTTCAGCACTGCAAGCAGCCAGGCAGATGGGAGTGTGCGTGCGTGTTGGGTGGCGAAGGGAGGGATAGGCTGCTAGAAGAATGCCAAAGCATTGAGTGCTTTCACTGCTGATGGGGAAAACATTTGGCCCTGGGTAAGAATATTTCAGACAAGTCTTGGAATATGTCCAGATCACAACCACCATATTCTTGCTATCTCTACGGCCACCTAAAAAACCCCAACCCCACAGCATTTGACTTCATGCTGAAGAGAGAGTAGAAGAGCTAAGAAGCTTGGTGGGGGAAGGGGGGAACATCTATCAGTTTGCGATTTACGGTACCAGATGGACTGTGCTGTGTGTTCTGGCTCTGGTGATGGATATGTTAAGTTTTGTCTTTCTCTCATGCATGCTGAGATGGAAGAAGGGAAAGCATCCATCATTGAATGAGAACAATCTAAGCCAAAAAAAAATTGAGTCAGAATATGAAAGAACTGTAGATTAAGAAGCTCTTACTAATTCTCTCTCTTATATTATAAATGATTCCAATACAATTGGGCTGGGAAACTAAATTGTCTGAAGCTTGTAGATGTGTTGCACCGACCACCCCCCACCCCCTCCCCGCAGTATTGTTTAGGAATTCTCCCTGCATTTGGAAAAGCAAAGTACACATCTCATCTTTTTTTTTTTCCTGATACATCACAATTAAATTTAATAGACTTACCCGGGATTTAATATGGTCTCGTGTCTTTAAAATGTACTGGATATGATTTCTTTAAATCATTTTGGAGCATTTAGAGTAACAAAGTGGATAAGCCAGCCTGTGGAATGAACCGACACTCGTGAAAACTGGCACAGTTGTTAAATACTGTATATCGTAATGGCATTTCGTTGGGGTGTTATTACTTCAGCTGCACAATTACGGGAGCCTGCTGCATATTAGCAGACGCTTTCCTCATAACCTCAAGCTATATGCACTGAGTCATTTTCCTCTTCAGGCTATCATCTTGGATTCTCCCAGACTACATATCATTTCTTTTTTTTTCTCTGCAGCAGTGTATGCTGTAGGCAGTAGTGAGTGTAATGCTTTCTGCATTGTTAGGCAACAAGCATTATCAGCAGCTGCAATATTCAGGATTAGTCTTTTCATTATTATTTGGCATCTGCAGTACCTACATGAATCTGTTCAGTCCTGTTTCTCCAGAAGGCAGCTGGGCTCTCTGACTGAGAGAATGGGACCATAAAGCTTTCCCAAGATGTTCACTATACTCAGGAGTTCACTCTTAATTGGAACTGCAGTTTTCACAATGGAGTTCACTGAGATGTATAAAAACTTGCATTTTATTTAGAGAAACTGGGGTATGTTAAAAGACATCTTCACATTTTACAGTGGTGAAATGGCGACAGAGCAAGGTTCTCAAAGCTGTACCACAAATCAGTTGCTGAGCCAGAAATATAATCCAGGTCTCATGACCCCAAGCTTCATCCTCGGTCTGCTAGCAAGCAGATGTCTCTGAATTAAGTATGCTACAGAAAATATACCAGCTGGTATCCTGCAGTACAGAAAACGTCTTTCAGAGTAGTAAATAAAAACCAGGGTTCTCCTGAGGCTTGTGGACTTCTTTCTCTAAAAGGTGTCTGTCATCTAAGCTTCACCTGAATTTGAAAAGGTTCACTGGCTCTTGTGAAAGGTCAGATAAAATGTAATATATTATTTTATGGTTACATATCTAAAGATGCTTTCGCTCAGGATTTGTCTTCTATGGTACCCATAGTTTTGGTTTTACCTTTCTTAGCTTACCTGCCTCCTTTGGAAAATAAAGTAGCCATATACTAGAAAGGGAGCAACTGTTTGGTTTTGTGCAGACTAAATGCAGAGATTACAGGGTATTCTGTTTTGCTTGTTTTTCCTAAATTGTCATAGATACTGAAGAACTTAGATGGTGATCAATGAAATTTAAGATTTACATGCTAACATCAGTTTTGAGTGCATGACTTAAATTTGAGAATCAGTTAAGACATGAAATTACTTGGCAGAATTCCAGAGGAGGAATAATGTTTTCTTCCCTGGGCAGTTGCTCTTATCAGGGTGGGTGGAGGGACACTGAGACTATTTTTCTTACAGGTGAAAATTGTAGAAGAGGTAGAAGCACTACAGGGTTGCATTTTGGGGAAGAGAGGAGATTTCTCAAGAAGATTGTTGCATGGTATCCTTCCTGCAATATTAAAANCAACACAACATATCTATTGAGTTTCATCTTAAGGATACCCTAGAATGCTAGAAACATTGGTTTTTATTTAAGTCTTGTTGACATGCGCACAAATATATCTTGTGTACATTATGCTACGGTGTTTAATAATTCTCTTCATTGACTTTCATTATGAAGTTGATTTGTCTGGTCGTGAAACTCTCGGCCTCTTGTGTTCTCAGTACTAACACAACTTGGCAGAAGGGTGTTATTCTTGTCAGTATTCTTGACGATCCAGACAGACTTTTCTAGTTCATCAATCCAATGAACTTGAGATTCAGGAAACCATGTAGGAGTTTGGAGACATGTAGACAGCAAATACCAGTGGCAACAGAGCACCTGAAATGTCCTATAGACTTCAGTCAAAGATCAGAAAAGCACAAGGATAAATGGTGTCAGGCTCAAGAATAAATATTCTCAGAAGAAGTTCTGCTGTCAAGCTCAAGGAGATCAGAGTTGTATCAGAACTGATTTATTTTAAATAAAAATACTCAGTTGTATAATTTGCAGAAGGTTGGATAAAGGCCATGTTTTCCCTTCTCTTTGAAGTCTTCCTGAAAAACATGACTTCAGTGGGAGCAAGCCCACAATAATTTCTCCTTTATTACTGTTTTTCTCCATCTCTACTATTTTAAACTTGGTAATACTCTTCGTTCTGTCAGCAGTCTTAATAATGTATTATACTTTAAAAAGTACTATTTTGGGAATCCTGGTGGTTTTTGGCAAGAATTAAGTGCTGCCTTTGGACTGTAAGTCTGTGGTGGTTAGTTAAAAGGTTAAATTTACACTACCATGTCCTGTCACTTTGACCTAGATGGAGTTAAAGCAAGTAAGTAGGGCAAGTTTAGTGGCTTTAAATGAGCTGTTACTAGTCAAATCCCTGCAAAACCAAATAAATGTTACGTCATTCTGTTCTGTAATTTTCAACCAGAGAACTCTGGCTGACTGGTGACTTCACGTATTCTGACCTATGCTTTCCTGTCAGCAGTACATTTCCTCTCCTGGCACTCCAGTCTCTACATTTCTTCTTGTTTTGGCCTAGTGGAGAATAAAGTGATACTGTAAATAGGCTTAAAGCTGTGGGTAATTCATGAATCTAATATTCTTTGTCAAGAGCTTCCCTTTCAGTAAAACTGGAAAAAAGGTACCGGGGCCAGTAGTACAGCTATCAATATGCAGAGTATGACCAGGGCTCATATTCCTGAGCATCGGCCTGTGTTGCAGCAAGCGCAGTGAGTCTGCTTTATGGGACTCTTCTTTTTCTTCTTTTCTCCAGAGATGATCTTCACATGGGCCACGAGTGTCTCGTGTTCTGATTATGTTAGATTTACCATGCCTGTGAAGTAAGCCTGACAAACTCTGAATGAGTCAGATCCATTGCTTCTGTGATTCGCGCGTGGGAGCGTGTGCGTGGATGTCCACGGTTCTTCATGACTTAGAGCTTGTGTTCAGCAAGGCGAGAACAATGCTGGAGCTTAAGGGAGTCCTGGTACTGCTCCTGCTTTGGCTGTGGTACCTGCGTTGAACCAGAAGACACATCTGTGAAGACCTGGACATTTCCCAGCCCTTTACCTGAAGGAGTACGCGAGCAGGGCAGTGCTCCATGCATTGAGCTTCTGCTCTGCCGCGTGTTTGTGCGGGTGTCTGCCTGTTTGGGATGTGTTTGTGTGGGCTGGTTCTGTGGTCTCAAACAGTGGCAGCTGGGACATCGTCAAGGATGTGGTTGATTTTTTTGTTTGTTCTGCTTTTTTCCCTAAAAATTCCTACATTTACTTTGTTTTGGTTTTGCTTTACTCAATACTGTGATTTGAAGAGCATATAAACAAAATGCAGCTTTATAGGAAGGGTATTCCTATTTCTTCCATGCTTCTTATGCCTAGGTTTTGCTTAGTAATTGCCATCTTTCCACATCCGTTCTTTAGTCCAGCAAATAAGCTGGTTTTAATGAGATTTCTTTCCTTATATGCGGACCTCTTCAGCATGAAAAGAAAAAGATAAGTAGTAATGTTAGCTAGCATACATTATGAGGAGAAACGATAGTTTTTGTAGAAGGAGCACAAGGTTGTATATAGCAGCTGTTCTAACCATTCATCCTTGATTCATCTCTGAAAGTGGGATATATTTGCATAATTCAGGCGGCTTTTGGAGGAAGGGAAGAGGAGGGAGGATATTTGTATCCTTTTATTTAATTATTTCCCCCCCCTCCCCGTTCCCTTTCATGTTTGGTACTCCTTCAGTTTTGTCATGATTTTCTCTCCTGCTGCCAGATAGCAACAAAAGCAAATAATTTGTTCAGTAGTGTTTTAAGCAGCACATAAAGCTTGCTTCCATGTGCTCAGTTCTCCTGGGTGTAGATGGTGAGAGCAATGAAGCGGGGAAAGCCCCCATCACCCTGGTGCTCCTGACGCTTCTACTTCAGCCCCACCAACATCAGCAGAAGTCACTTGGAACAGCTTGCCTAACTGAGGTGCTGATCTCTGTGGAGCAAAAGCCAAGGCTGGCTGGCGGAGTGGTGTGGAGCAGGCGTGTTCTTATCCCTCTCAGTGCCCTTTTTTGCCTCGCAAGGTGAGCAATGGTTGCCGTTAGGTGTTCTGTGAAAACCCCGGGTGCCCGGGCGAGCTCCCAGCTGACTGGGTAAGGCGAGGTTGCCGCTGTGGCACGCTGCCTGAGCAGTGCCGTGCAGCTGCAGCACAAGCGGGAAGTCTCGGCATGCAGACAAGCCACGGTGTCTAGACATGCTACGATTATTTCTTCGCTCAATTCAGTGTGTAGCCGAATATCTTTCCAAATATACTAGACAGATGTGAGAGCAGTGCCCGTACCCGTACGACGGCAAGGCTGTTAACGGCATGTGCGCTCTCCTCCACGCCCCCACCAGATTTAATCATACCGCTTGGTCGTACCGATGACTTCAGTGCCATATTCTGACAGCGGTGGGAAACAGCACTCCTACGTGTTTATCATTAAATCTGGTGAAGATTTCTGGAAAAGTTCCACTAGTACACACCTATGTATATTTTTATCCAGTTGCAGAAGGTTTTTTTCCCCCCCTGTTCTTTTGAATTAATGTGCTTCTGGGCACAGAAAATGTACCATGGCTGAATTCTCCTCTCGTGTGCTTGTCTTTGTCACTGAGAGTAGGGAAAAACAGCTATTTGGAAAGTGAGTTTGTCTCTTGTTTTGCCTGGCCGTTTTCATGGAAGTTTTTGTTGTGTTAGGTTGAAACTGGTCATCAGTTTCAGAAGTCATTCTGAAAAGGAAAGGGTAGGAGACAGAGGCAGGGAGCACAGCCACTGTAGTCCTTTTGCTTTAGTAAGTTTAGTAAGTGATGCTAAACCCAAGCAAAAGTAAACTAAAACATGCTTATATATCCCAAATTTAAAAAAAAAAAAAAAAAAAAAAAAAAAGGTGGTTTTTTTTTTTTTTCAGTCAGTCTTCTGATTTTGGTGGCTTAATTTACAGTTTCTGTAAGATTGGTTCAGTGTGGGCTGTTGTAGGCTGAGTTAGCCTAAATTTAGCATAACTAAATGAATACTCAGGCTAATTTCTGGTATTATCCTACCGACAGCATATACTGTATCGTGCCTGATGAGAGTGCCTCCACAGTCATAGGAACAGCAGGGTTGCCATATTAAGAGGTATAAGGGAAGCAAGACACGAATCTGTAGATATCCAAGGTTTATGAGTTTGTTTCTGTGTGTGTGTGTGTTATCCCCAAATCCGTAAGGTGGATTCAGACTCTGCTTTCCAGTTTTGTCTAGGTAATTCTTAAGATTAGAATAAACATAAACTTGCTAAAGCTTTTATTTTGTGAAAATAAAATCTGAGGAGTTTATGTAGAAATACAAATTGTGAAATGAGTGGTGGGGGGACAGTGGGCGGGTTGAAGTGCATATAGAAAGCACTAGTACTGTCAGGTTTGTTTAGAAAAATTGAGGTATACAGCCTTCTTTGTAATGTTTCAAAGCATAATAATTCAGCTGCTCATTCTGGTGTAGTGAGTGCACACATAAATCACTAGCACGCTGCGTCTTAGAGATGGGTTGCTTGTAGTTGTCTGTAGAACTTACTGCATGGTACCAGTTAAAATTAATTACTTGACAGACTGAATGTCTCAGAGTACTTTGTCATCAACGTGCATGGGTGGCGGGTAGTTGCGCTGAGGTGTTCAAGTATTTATATGACATAGTAATATAAAAAGCAGAACTTGGTCCTCTTCCAAGATTTAAATTTGTCCTTGCCTTTCTGAAAAGTGGGAGGCAAAGAAAAGGTGATGCAATGTGTTCTCAACAATATAAGCTTCACCTACCACCTTGGACCGTGAAATTCAAAGTGGCCTTCCATCCTGTAGCTTCGCTTGATCCCTATGCCATGGAGAACACTATCTAAATCTGCTCTTGGCAACTCCCACAGCAGAGTTTGACGTCGCTGCATTTCACGGAGGGGTGTGTATATGTGTCCATATGATACAAATTCTTAATTTAGAAGAAAATATGTAAATGATAAAAATCTGAAGTACTCACTGAGAGGGAGCAGGGGGTTCGTGAGAAATTTTGACACTGTGAATATAAATCTGGGTCTTCATTGTCTAATCTGGAGATTTCTCCTTGCTCATACGATGTTTCCTTGTTATAAAACATTTTTATGCAGTACTGCTTATGCATTCGGCAGATTTCCCGAGACTTTCGTAGGTCAGAAAAGCACTGGAAATAAAATCTCAAGCACTTCCAGTCATCTAGTACAGTCACTTGATGTAAGTGAGTAAACAGAGGGGAACAATGACTCCTTTTGCCTCGTGTCTCTGATTAGGTTCAAAGGTGAACTGTTGACTGCTAGTGTATTTGTTCTGTGCTGTAGACATTCTCAATCAAAGAAGCGAATCCTTAAATTGGATGAACTATTACTGTTTTTTACTTCTGAAGTGAAGTACCTTTTGTTGAGGTGTTGAGAGCAGGAAACTGCTACGTGATTCCTGTCTTGCTGTTTTAAGTAAAGGTAGCACTTGATTGGTTAGCAGTGCCATCTTCATTTCAGCAAAGAAAAAAGCAAGATAACTGTTTGAATGTTTATATTGTCTTTGTCGTTCCTACAAAATGGGTTAACATCTTGCAGTGTTCTTAATGATGCATCTTTTTTTCTTGAAAATGTCTTTTGTATTGTTGTGAGACATTAGGCAGTAACTGCTTTTTTCTCTTGAACTTTCTGCTTTATGGAAAGATGAAAGAATACTGAAGTTTTGCCCACCTGAATTTTGTCACGGATTTCACTTTGGGCCAGATTTCAGCCCACGTTTTAGGCAAGTTTAATTTTAGTGGTGGTTCAGGCACCAAGGGAGACTTTTACAGTAAAGGTTTTTCTCAAATTCTTATGTCCCGTGGATTTTGGTAATGCTGTGACAAGTGCTCCTCTCTTCTGATTCTCATCCCAGGCTGCTAGTTATTTTAAAGAATGATTTTTTTTTTTTCCCCCTGCCTCTGTCTGTTTGGTTCTTGTTCACACTGCGTAGTTCAGTGCCTTACATTTCTAATTTATTGTCTTGAAAGACAGATATTTTATGACTGCGATAAATGACTGAGAATTGCTGATGAGCTGTCTCTTCAATACCTATTATTTCTCTTTTATGTTTCCTTATCTCCTAGGAGCCTACAAGGTAGACCCAGGACCCCACTGTGCTAGGCTCTGCACAAACGCTCAACAGAGGCAGTAGATGATTACAGAGGGATGGTGACTAAAAGGTAGGTAGGAGACTGTTTTTTGTTAAGTGGGTAGACAGTGATGTCATGGAGAGATTGTAAGATGCTGTCTGGAAAAACACTTGTGAGATGGTTTTGTAGACCATTACAAGTATTCTGCCTTTCTCTCCTCCCTAAGCTAAGGAAATGCAAGAAATGGAAATGGGAGGAATGCAAGAAAAACAACCCACAATTCTCCTTTCTTCTCCCCTCTCTTAAATTATGCTCAACTTCAAAAAGGGAAACTATGTAAAACCAGGGATGTTTGTTTAAAGAAAAACTGAAAGGGCAACTGTAAGAGTAACATGTTGGTAGGTGGCAGAGATGTTATTTCAGGATGCTGTTTTGGAGGCTCTGCACAAAGGCTTACCGTCAGTCTAAAAAAGATTAGGATAAGGAAGCCTGTATAGCTAAATGACAAGGTAGAAGAGACTATTAAAAGCAAGAGGACATCTTAAAAAAAAGCTGTGGCTGCATTCAAAGAAGTACATAAGACCAAAAAATTCCCCTATCAGGCTAAACATAAAATTCATAAATGCTTTTTTCAACCACACCAGTAGCAGGAAGGCAGCTGAAGAGTCTGTGGGGCCTGTATATAACGAAATGAACGATCTGAGATAAAGCCATGGCAGAAAACAAAATAATTCCTGTGTGTACGTGCTCACCACTGAAAAGCGTGGGGTGGTTCCTGTTTTGGAACCCTTCTTATGGGAGGCTTATGAGATTGCCTTTCTCAGCTCGAAGCATTTGTAGGAGAGACTGTGGAACAAATTGCATGTTCCCAGTTGAACAGGTCCAGATGTAGCTTACCCAGGTTTTTAAGGAAGGGAGGAGTGAAGTAGACCCGCTACCGACTGCGGTGTGCAGCCTCTTGCTTTAAAGTTCCTCAGCAGTTGAGAACTTGAAGGTGTCTAATTTGATGCTATGTTTTAGAAAGCATTCATGTGGAATCGGGGAGCCTAGAAACCAATAGGCCTCTTGTCTAAATGGGATGGATTAATTAAAAAAATGGATTAGCAGCTGTTTTAGAAAGGGCATTGGATAAATATGATGGAGACACTGAGACAGAATTGATTTCTGTGAAGGGGAGCCTGATAAAGAGGAGATTTAGAAACAGGTTAATATTAGCCTTCAACTACCTGACGGGTGCTTACATTGATGACGGAGCCAGTGATCTTAGTAGTGGCAAACCACGTAGCAGGGGGTTCACGTACACAGATTGCAGATTGAAATATTCTGAGTGGGCATTGTAGGAGAAACTTTTTCGCTAGGAGGGTAGTGCAGCACTGGAAAAAGTTACTTAGGGAGGAGGGGGTGGCATCTCTCCCGGCAGAGGTTTTCAAGTCTGAGTTGGAAAATGCTACAGCTGACCTGATCTGCTGTGGCTTTTAGCGGTTGGTCAGGTGGGATGACTCCCAGAGATCTCTTCCAGCCAGCGTTTTTGTGATTCGAAGTCAAGTCTTGCTAAACTGCTGTGGTCCTTTGAAGGAGATAACCAGCATGTAGGTGAAAGAGATTTTATGATGTGTTGTTCTACTTAAATTTTGAAAAGGCATTTTGTATTCAAAGTCCTCTCAAAAAACTTTTAAAGGAACTAAACAGACACAGGTTAAGGGAGAGGACTGCCAGCTGTGTAAATAATTGGTTAAATATTTAGAAATAGAACACCAGGGGAAAAATGTGTTGGAAATCACCAGTGGATTTCCACAGAGATCTCTGCGAGTGCCCAAGGGGATATTCATATTCATAAGTGGCTTAGAACAGAAGTGTGGTGACAAGGTTTGTTTCTGAAACTAAGTAATTCAGGGCAAAAGAAGGTCAAAGAAAAGGGGCAAAAGAACCTTATAAAACTAAGTGGCTATTAAAATGGTGGATGAAATTCAGGGTCGGTAACGGTAAAATATTTTGAGCTGGCCTGAGATCTTGGGACTAGGAGCAGTAATTTAATGAAAAAAAAAAAAATCAGCTCTATGCTTTAGTAGCAATCAAAAAGCAAATTTATATCAGGAGTTGCTCTAAAGGAGAGAGATCAAAATATCATTTCGCCACTCGAAATCTGTGGTGTGTTTGCATCTTAAATATGGTGTGCTGTTCTGGTCTCCTTATCTCAGAACAAGTGGAGTAGAACTGGAAAAGGTTCAGAGAAGGGCAACAAGAATGAAGAAGGGCAGCAGGATGCAGAAGGTGTCCACGGAGCAGCTTCCATGCAAGACCAACTAGCTAGATAAGAGTCTGCAGACTGGAAAAGAGATAGTGGCCAGATGCTAATGCTAGAGGTCTATAAAATCGTAAGAGCTGTGAGGTGTGTGGATGGAAATTAATACTCGGTGCCACCTTATTTTTGTATTAGAAGAGATATCAGGTGAAACAGGCGGGGAGCAGTTACAAAGCTAGGAAAAGATGTTTTTCTTTGCACAGTGTGTAAGTCAGTTCTGAAATTCCTTGCCATGGGATGCTGTGCATGCTGCATGGGTGTAAAGAGCTGCTGAACAAAGTTGGAAAAGGTGGTGGAAAAAAAAGAGGGAGGAAAAAAAAAAAGAGGTGACAAACAAAGGTACTACCTCTAGGTAAGGAAGTTATTGAGCTGCAAATTGCGGAAAGCTGTGCAGTAAGTGTTTTGGGAGGACTGGAAGAGAATATTGCTATATGACTCTTACGGTTTTCACTGTTCCCTTAGACATCTGCCCTTGGCTGCTCCTGGAGAGAGGATGGTGGGTCAGGCTGGATATTTAGTTTGAGCAAGTTTGGTCATTCCGTTTGGGCTAAATGTCCAGCCTGGTCCACTGGGGCAGTTCTTATGTGGTATTTTATAAATAGTAAGGTTGCAGGGTGCAGTCCCAGAAGAGAACTCTGTTGCTAAAACAATTTTTAAAAATATTAAGCTGTTATGTAATTTGAGATCTCACACTGAGCTCGGAGACTTTTCCCTCATTGGAAAATAAATGCTTTTTATCTTACTTTGGCACTTGATAAATTACAATTAAATTCCTCTTAATATGTTCAAGCTGTTTCATTGGGAGTTCAGTTCTCAGTCCAAAAATCTCACTTTTTTTTCTTACTGACTTCCCTGTACACTCTGTACTGCCTGTCCGAGAGCGAGGAATTACCAAAATACCTTTTCTCGCTACGTAAGTCCTAGAGACACCCATTTTGGTGTAGAGACAGTGGACTTTGCGGGGACAGATGAGCCAGATGAAATGCCAAAGCCTTGAGAGAGTACAAAGAGAATGAGAAAAGAGTGCTGAACTTGGAGATACTTTTGTGTTTACGAATTAGCTTGAGAGGCAAAATGTTGGAGTTATATTACGATGATCAAGGGGGCAAGGCTAAAAGTGGCAGGGTTGCATAATGATAGCAGTTGTAATGGCCAAAACAGATAAGGCTACTGGAAGAGAGAGGGTCATTGGAGATTAGTGGAAAATAGCTGAAGTGACCTGAAGGAATTGAATGGGAAGAGGTAAGCTAGGATGAGAAACTACTGAAGAAAGTTCTTAAGAATTAATAGGATGTTAGGAGCTTAGAGAGGAACAGATACTGGGAACGAAAGAAACAGTGTCTTTGGTTTTCAATCGGTGGTTTATGGACCTGAGATGGATGAACCCATGCAAGTATTAAAGAGTACTTAAATTTTGTGTACCGGTATCTGTACTTCCTCTGGGAAGTTTTCCAAGGGGACTTGAAATCAAAAAACACAGGAGGGGAGAACAATGTTTTTTCATTAGATTAGAGAGGGTAGTTGCTCTTGGTAAAAATGGATTTTGTTAAAACAGTAGCAAAAACGAAGCTAAAGCAGCTGAAATGGAGACTCAGAGGATTTCCAAGTAACATGGCCAAATTTGCAAAGACAAAGATGACGTGAGTATTTGAAATACTGATTTACAGACTCCGGAGGAGAGAGTATTTTTCTTGCAGGAAGAAGGGATGCAAGGGTGTGGTTTTAGATAAATGGAAGGGAATTGCAGAATATGAGCAGTTACGAGGGAAAAAGGAAGAGTAATATAACATAGGTCATTAACAATTAAAAGTATTGCTTAGGTCAGCCATTCTCCTACCCACTTAATTCTTTGAGCTCATCCATCTGTGAAGAAGAGTCCTTCCCCATGGCCATTCTGACTCTTCTGGTGTCTTCCTTGTCGCACTGTGTGCGGTGGTGGGAGGTTTCCCTTTGTGCCAGGCTTGGGGAATTTTAACAAATGAAGCATGACAATGAAAGGCTCATTAGTAGTTGTTTGTTAAAAGGAACCTGCATTGCTTCAAAGCAGCAATAGCAATTTCAGAGCGGAATGACGGAGCTTCATCCTCTTACAGAAACTCTGTGCCTGGTATGTAACATAACTGCCCACCGAGCTGCAAGCAGCTTTGTACTGAAGTGATGAATTGTGCTGTACTTGACTCTGCATATGAGGTGAAGGAGGATCAGAGAGGGATGGATGAGGTCACTGGGTCTAATGGAAAGACCCTTTGTTTCTTGCTACAGAGAATGAGACTCTTCCCATTAAAGCCTGTTGTTAAATCTCTGAGATTAATGGCATCTAGAAGCAGGGTTTTAACACCTAGTGTGAAACTAAATGTTCTTCGATTTATAATTTTAATCTCTTCTTTTTTTTTTCTTTTGGTTTGGTTTGTTTGGTTGGGTTTTTTTTGTTCTTTTTTTCCTTAAAAATCTAGTTAGGAATAAGGTTCAACTTCCCCCCCACCGGCACAACTGCCCTTCCCCAGGTAACACTTCTTGCAGTAGAGATGCTGCCTTTAAGTATTCCAGTTCTCTCAGTTGCCTGAAGTCTCATGGGTTGCTTTGCCTTGTCTTGATCATTGAAAATGTCAAAAGAATTTGTAGAAAAGGGCACTGTTTTGAGACCCTTTGAGTTGTCTCTGTTGATCCAGGTTCGGTGTATCTCTTTTTTTTTTTCCACGTGACACAGAGTTTTGTACTTGCAGTGTGTGCATTAATGTAGTGTATATAATCTGTTTGCTCTGGAAGCCCTTTCTGCAACACCACTGCAAGCAGTTTGAATTATTTTTCACTCAGCTTCAGGTTGCATCTTTATAAAATATGATGCAATCCAGTGCTGGAAAATGTGCAAGATTGACAACCCTGGAAATTGAAATCCCTGTTTATCCATGGACTAGATAGCACAGCCTGGCTGTAGCAAACTCTTTATCTTGGCAGTATGGCTCATGATTAACCTGATGAGATGACCTCTGCTTCAGTTGTTTATTATTTACAGAGCACTGAAGGTGTGCAAAGACTTTGCACAGGGAGAGCATCATGTTTCAATTTGTGTTTTCAATATCTTTCTAGATCATGTGTTTATTACAGTATAAATACAGCTTTGTGTCTTTAAAAAGCAAAGAACTATGAACCCTGCACTGGATTTCCCGTGTTAGAGAGATGTGTTTGTCTATAGTTACATTATTAGTTGTAGAAATTGATAGGGCTGTAGAGATTGAGCAAATACATGTTAAAATGTGATCTTTTAGATTCCAAAAGTTAACAATTTAAAAACCAGAATGCGTCATGGTGACTTTAGCAATACAGATTTTCTGCTAGATCACTCTGCGACTGTCCCATCGGCATCGTGGTGAAGTGGTAGGCAGTGGAGGAGAGAGTTGGCCAGGTATGAAAGGATGGAGCTGTATCCAAACTATGCTTTTGGAACTCTTCGGTAGCACGCAAGTCCCACCCTCTCTCTGGGGTGAAGCATGCTGAGGTAGAGCGTAACAAGCACACCATGCTAGAAAGTTTGCTATTACTCTTCGATGGGCTGAGTATCGTTCACATTTTAAATCTGTCTTCTTGAGTTGTGCATTTCCTAATGCTGCCACAAATTGCCGGTTTTTTTACTTGGCCAGATGCGTACAATATCAGCAGGTTTCTTGATTTGTTTGGTGGTTTTTGTGTCCAGTCTCTTTCCTTGTCTGCCCCTTTCTAGGTCAAATTCTGCATTTCATTATTACACAAGGCTCCCCGTGGAAAGGCCTTGCATCCTCAGCATTTTCCTTCTGGGCTCTTTGTTTTGAATTGCAGCAATTCCATTCCAGAGACCCTTCTCATACCTATGATGCTTGTATCTTGTTGCACCACTGCTATGTAAAGTGACATTTTTCTGCTCTGACTTAATCATTTTTCAATACCACGCCTGCAGCCAAAGGGCAGGTTTTAGTTGGACTTTTATTTGTAAGACATTTTATTGTACTTGTGTTTTTCCTTGTGTCATTGACAGAGGCCATTTACAAGGGTTTCAGTGGTTTTTTGTTTTGTTTTTTTTCTTTTTTTCTTTTTTTCTCTTTTTTCTTCTTTTTTCTTTTTTCTTCTTTTTTCTTCTTTTTTTTCTTTTTTCTTCTTTTTTTTTCTTTTTTCTTCTTTTTTTTCTTTTTTCTTTTTTTCTTCTTTTTTTTTCTTTTTTCTTCTTTTTTTTTCTTTTTTCTTCTTTTTTTTTCTTTTTTCTTCTTTTTTTTTCTTTTTTCTTTATGGCCATTTCCCTTGGTATTCCTTCTAGAGTTTTATGCTTGGACTGCTGTTCTGGAAGTAGATTTAACAACATGTGTTTCTGTAGTGATGCGCAAATGGCATCACAGCAGAGAGTTTGAAAATAAAGGAGAAGGAATTTAACTGCAGAGGGATTATGACCAGCGGAAGGGGTGGAGTTTGTAGGAAATAAGAGCATACCTGGTACCACTGAGAGGCTGAGAAAAAAAAAAAAGGAAAGGAAAGGTAGTGGTTTAGCATTTTCTTTGTGTTTAGATGAATACCCTCTCCTGCCGATCAAAGACGGTTTTGGCTGCCTCAGAAAAGAGAGGCACAGAGGTCTCTAGTGACTGGAAAGCTGAGGGCAGATGTGTCAATACGCCCTGGTCTGGGGGGGCTAATGCATTCCCTCACTGTGAGCTCCATCCTTCCTTCGGGCATAGTGGAAGGCAGCGTTCATGCAGTGGGGTAGCTGGTCACCTGGCTTGGGACACATTAAGAAGGAATGGGCTATTCCACAACCACTTGCAACTTCTTGGATATGACTTTCCTAGCTTGCTTATTTACTTACATGTGGTATGTGCCATGGCTCTGCCACATAACCTACGTGATGGGCACCGAGCGGTCCTGTCATTATCTGCCCAGACTCTGTGATGAAAAGGAGATGAAAAACCTGTACAAGTCTTGGTGCAAGCCTCAGCTGCCAGTGTGAAGATGCTTTTAAAGGATCCCATGAAGGATCACTTCAGGATCTGTTATCTTTTAAAATTGAACGGACCTCTTTGCTTCTTTCAGAAATGTTGCTGGAGTGATGGGAAGGGCAGGGCTACTCATAGTCATGCAGAGACCTTTCTTCCTTGTCTTTTAACCCATGCTTCTCCTCAGACATCAGTGCATCCAGCGTAGTATGCCAAATTTTTGTACCCCTAAGCAAATGGGCAAAGGGGTTGGTCTGGCTTGTCACGAGTGCATCGGTTGGCAGGTCTGCTGCTCCAGGTGAACTAAGGGAGTGGACTCATAAATGTGCCATCCGCCTTTCTGCTGAGGAGTGGATCTTGGCTCTTGGGATACCTTACACCAAATGATGTTGCTGGTGCGCGTTCATAGCCTGGGTTAGCCAGCACCCAGCTCGGGACTGAGAGGGCTCTCTAGAGCTCAGCAGAAGCAGGTGGTTGTGTTACCTCTCTGCGGGACGTTGAAGGAAGGGGAGAAGGAAGCTGGGCTCCAGTGGAGGGAGAGTGGAAGGGACAAGATCTGTGTGGCGGGAGATGCAGCATGATTTAATGAGCACAGTTTCTCCCAAGGCTTTACCCTTCCTACGTTCAGCAGCTATGGTGGTCTTAAAAATGCAGCTGGTGGCTGGTTTTCCTTTGGGACAGGGGATGACTTGGGGGAGAAAATGGTGCCAATCATGAGTGAGTGCATGGATCGGGGTGTTGAGGCGTGCTGTTGTCAGCTGATACCGGGCTAAGCTTCGATACAACCAACTGCTAGGAAGATCTAGATTCCTTGGAGCTAGGGTCTTTGCTTAGGGTGTGGTGTTAGAACAGGGATGTAGACTTGGTATGGGATAAGATGAAGGGGCGGGCCAGCAAAGCAAAGCGGGGGCTATACTGGTCTATCTGGGAGAATGAATGCCTTGCTTACTGCTGTGGGCTGTTGTCTAAGCGGGCACGTGGTCCTCCCAGCAAAGTGTATGACGTTCAACCGTGGCGTGTGTTGGTATTGTGGTTATTTGTTCATCCCAGGAAAGGAATCCCTGCCTGCGCCATGTATGCATTTGTTTTTTTGAGGAACGCAATATGTGAGGCTTTGAAGATGTACAGAAAGGAGTGCAGAAAGGTCTGCAGACCATACTGTATGGCTTTTGGGTATAAATCTTGGTGGTCTCAGGCAACACTAGCTGATGATGTTCTCACTGCAAGTCATCTAGCCTTGCCTGACGTGTGCTGGAGAGCTGGCGCGGTGGCGAGGGAGGTTTTCCATAGGCAATTGCTGTGACACCAGTGAGTGTACTGTGTGGCATAAAATGTAGGGATGGTCAGGAAGTTTCCCTTAAGCACCTGTGGGGGTACTAGAAAATTTGGGTGCAAGCAAAACAACCTAGGAAAGATGAAACAGTGACTTTATTTTTAGAAAAATCTAAGGGAAGATGTAATCATCCTACATGTTTCTATTTATGACCTCAAGGTGACTTTGACACATTTTGACTCTGAATTTCAGATTCCTCAACAGGAGGAGTCTAAGATATGTTTCAGTGTATGCAATCTGTGCATACATACTGTATGCTTATAAGATTCCAAAGTGATAAATGAAAAACGATGGTTACAAAGCTACAGAAGTCTAAAGGGATTTTGGTTATGATGGAGACATCAGTGACACTTCATGTAATTGAGTCCTTGACTGATGGAAACTGTCAGCCACTGAGAAGCCATTGGGAAAGATGTCACCAAACAAACTGGATTTTCACAACAGTGTTATTTTGTGAAATAACCTTATGGAATAGATTTTTCTACTGAAAGCTCTTAAATGAAAATCCTGAAAAAAAGCATCATCATTAACAATTAGATAAAACATGGAAATGTAAATTAAAATAACTTTTTAAGAGGATATTTCAGACTTGGAAAGAACAGAGTATGTTTATTTACTTTTTTGAGACACAAATACACAGAGCAGCACAATATATGCTCTGAAGGAAGCCCCCAAGAAGCTTCTGTGTATTGAAACAGGTATGTCAAGAGCCATTCCTCATTTAACCTTAAGTCATTTGACATCTCCTTGTTCGCTGTTTGACAGCTTCATTGGGTGCATCCCACCAGATAGCGTAAGATTTTTGTTTTACTACTTTTAAACAGACTTAAATTTTTAACAATGATGTTGGAAGAAGAAAATAACGACGGTTTATTCTTTCTAGAACGTTTCT
>VYZV01025891.1:86783-104667 GCA_013401275.1 Pandion haliaetus | reverse complement strand
TTTTTTTTTTTTTTTTTTTTTCTGTCATGCCATATCTCTAGGATCTAGGAAAAAATAAGCAAGTTTGTATTGACAGGAAGTTCAGGCATGTGCAGTGATGTTCCTCATATGCATGAAGCCTTTGTGCATACATGGGGTTTTAACTATAAGCATCGTATTAATTTTGAACTTTTTGAAGACTCTGATACATTGGATATTTTAGATGTAGAATGATCTCTGAAAATCTTTGTGCCTTCCATTATTTTTAATTTTACCTGGTTTATTTTAAGAAAGGATTTATTAACTTGATCTTTCCCTGAAGGTGTAAAATATCTGTATCTGGATTCAGGATTTAGTGAAAAACTTAACAAAAGGTAGATGAATGTTCAGAAAGATCTAACAGAAGCCATGATTTTCCCTTCAGACTTCTTATTCCAGGACTCCGATAGCTTTGTCAGTGTTTCCTATGTTTGTGGTGGACATCTTTAAAAGACAGCATGGTTAGCCACACAGTTAATGTTCCTAATTAAAAAGAGGCATGTTTGTATGATGCCTCTGAATTATCTGGATATTGATGCAACTGCGTGTGGCACAGGAGGGAGTTCTGTGATTTTTCTGTTGCAGTTCTCAATTGAATCAGAGATCTAAAGGCAAAATCCAGTATGGAAGATTGTCATGTAGAATGGTGGGTCCCCTTTGAGCATTATTGCCTATAATCGTGTGGGGTTAATCACGGGGTTGGAAGGAACATTAAACAGCACTTTCATTTGTGTATTGAATCTTCGTACGTGTGTGGGAAAACTTCTGTGGATGTATAAAAAACCCTAAATCGTCATCTTTGCAGCGGTAATGTTAAAGGACAAGGAAAGTGACATAGTGTAGCCTACTTACCTTAGGCATTTTGTATAATCTCTGTGGAGACATTGGATGGTTCAGTCCACCTGAGCGTTCTCTGTAGGAGACTCTCTTTATTGCTTATCCAAGAACTGAAGGAGGAATCCAGAAGCTTGGTGAGATGAGTGGGTGTTCGAGTGCTTACCTTGATAGAAAAGCAACGTGTAAATAAATAGGTGGGGAGCAGAAGTGTTCCGTAGTGGTGATGTGGGATGGGAGCTCCGAGCTGCCTCGCCTCACCTCTCCTGTTCTTTCATACCGGTCTGATAAACCTTGCTGTCACTTAAGCAGTTGCTGTAAAGAGAGACTATGCTGGCTCTTCATGGGAAGAAGCAAATTAAAAGCTGGTAATCGGCTAGGAGTTGAGAGGTGGGAATGCATTTGCAAATGGGGGCGTGGGGCTGAGTGGATTTGACATACAGAAGTGTATTCTCCTCCACTGTGTTTCAGTTGTCAAAGCTGTGGCCACCACGCATTTGCTGAAATGTGTTTAATAACCACTGTCCATTAAAACTGCACCAAAGAACTGCAGGACTGAACCCACCACGAGAAGGGTAAGTTTGCCTGTATTATTTAACTGAAGCAGGCTGTCACAGTAGTCATGTCATGATCCTTTGGAGCTCATCCAGCAGTTCTTTTAAGTAGTAACTACTTAAATATAATCTTTATTTTGGAAGTTGGCCTAGTATTAATGTGCAGAATATCCACTAATAGCTTTGTTTTAGCAGTACAATTTTGTCCTTTAGATTGACGATTCACATTTGGGAATGTATTATATTAAGTCCTTATGAAAGCTAAATCCCAAGTACTATCAGATCCTTTTGTACAGTGACATAGAAAATGGTAGAGAACTGTTTTCAGTTGAATATAATTTTTTTTAAACCCCAGCTATTTGAAGTTGCTGTGTTACTGTCTTCCTTCTGGTTTCTCTTACAGCCCTGTACAAATTTTGGCATGTTTTCCTGTACAGTTTACAAATATAAAAAAGTATGTCCAGATGGCTACAGCAATAATCTGTGATGTGATGCTCTTCTCTCTTAATTATTCAACACGTACGACTCTATTCTCCGTGTTGCTTCTTCCCAATTTATATAGAATGTGACAGCTAAGCTTGCATTACTTTCGTATTACCTCTTGTTTTACCTGCTTCCATTAACCTTGCCTTCACTCAAAACCCCTTTTTATACATCTTTAAGATCTTACACAAATTTTTCATCCAACTCTAACCTTCACCTTCATTCTCCCCTCAGCTGACAAAACTTCCCTCTTCCCGGCTATATGTTTTCCGATGGTTATCTCAGTGCATTGTCTTCTGCTGCTCTGTTGCATGGATCTCCTCCCAAACCTGAACTACTGCTGTTTGTTCAATCAAGTTATGTTTTTAAACCTGCTTTTTTTTTCTTTTTTGTAAATAAATATAGTTCCCAGTACAAGACAGTTTATAATAATGTGAAGGGAAAAGAAAAAAAAGACAAAGCATGCTAAGCTAGAGCATCTCCTCCTTCTCCCATCCTGCATCATACCTGAATTTGGGTAGAGGTCACAGTAGAAGGCAAGACACAAGTGGCCAGCTTTCAAAGCACGAGCTTTTGTAATTTAAGAGTACTTTTTGCTTTATATATGTAGCGACGTTTCAGCACATTGTTAATACAAATTAATAGTCACAGTTTTTCTTGGAGTTGTGACTCTGGTCCTGCATACATTCCTAATTCCCAGTGGCAAAATTTCAAAATTCATGTCTTCTGTGAGCCCCTTATTATACAAGGAGCACAGATGCTTTTTTAGCAGAAGATTACAAGAAGTGGGTTAACAGTAAAGCTGGGGAAGAGCAGAGTTTGAAGACTGTTCAAGAAATATCACTGCTGCAGTAGTTACCCTCTAGAGTGAAACATTCTTTTTGCCCTTCTAAAAAAATGTGTGATTAGTTATATGAAACCAACATAATTATGTAGCTTAAAACAAAGGAAAAAACCAAATGCAGTCTCAGTTTATGGCATTGCTAACAAATATGATGAAAATAAGTGTTAAAAATACTTTAATTGTCTGGTCACTGCTTTTCTTATTAAGCCCTGTTCACTGAGGTGGGCTAGGATACTTATATTCAGGTTTAATGGGTAAATATGATTTTTCACAAATAATTTTCATTTACTGAGGTGTGGAAATATGTGGTGTAGCATCTTCATTCAGGGGCAGCATTACTAGGTCTCTGAAAAATACATGTTCCTTTAAAAAATGTTGTCCACAGCTTTATATTTCATCTCTCGAGAGTGTGCCAGGGATATCTGGAAAGCATATTTGTAAGGGCCACCAACAGCATTCTCGATAAATTGAAAGAAACTTCTGAAATGTAATTTATGTCATGTTTTGTGACAGTTTGTAAGTAAGTCTAGTTACTGACTACATGATTCTGTTGAAATAGAGGTTTTTGCTGACTGAGCTATAACCAGGAGACAGATCTCTTTCCAAACCGTAGGGCTTCCTACGAGACGGGGGAGGGAATATTAAAGAAAAAATGCCATGGACTGGCTATTCTGGATGCTGTTTATCTTTGCGGTCGCAACTCATGTACTGTAGTACGTGCTTTGTAAAAAGCCATGCAATGGATTTTCCTTGTCTTGCAGTCAGATACATATGTTCACTTTTCACGAGGCTTTATGAATAACTCATAAATACAGACTTGTGTGTACTGTATGGCAACATAACCTACGAACGTCGCACAGAGCAGAGCTCAGACCTTTGCAGAACATGGGAACGAATGCCTGTGCTTGGGCAGAGGTGCATCCAGCCCAGTGTCTGGTCCCTGTCAGGAGCAAACAGCACGTCTCGGGGAAGAGGGTAAGACCCCAGCAAGCAGCTAGTGGGGCTTTTCCTGAATATTGCTGCAGTATAAGGCTCGGGAATCTCCCGAATTTCACACTGCAAAGTGGGAGTGTCTAGGTATTTCATAATCATCAGTGGATCCTTTTTTCTGAGGATTTGCCCAATCCCACTTTGAAGCTACGGCATTTTTTAAAATCAGCAGAACCCTGTGGTAAGGACTGTCTACTGAACTGCTGTTACTCACAACACCTGAAAGTATGTTTTTACTGCAGAAAAGCTCGTGTTGTATGCCATGTTGATGGTGTTGACCGTCTTTTGGGCCCTATGAAAATGTGTTTGCTTTGCCAATAGTAGTACCGACTGGAAAAGGAGCAGGCGAGTGTCATATAGAGAGAAAGGAGAAGAAGAAATGCAGAGATGTGTGTGTAGATCCCGGAATTTGCTACAGTTCTTCCCTCTCCATCTCCTTTTCCTGCACTAGCTGACACTTCTGCCCTCGCCTGGCACATTTTCTCTCACTTCATGCCTTTCCTTTGGCTGTTGAGCTTCCTCTGATTTTCCTTCCAACTTTCCCCACTTTTCAGACCTTTATTTGCAAACACCGATTACCATTTTGTTTTTCCATAAAGTTATTTTGTAAGGGAAAAACCGTGCTGGCTTTGTAGTCTCTCTGAGGAGTAGAATTCCTCTTTCCACCACCTCAGACTGATTTCTGGTGGCCAGGCTGAGGATCACAGTTCAGTGGATGCCCCAGGCAGTGCATGGGGGAAGGTGCTCTGGATGGGCCAGCGGGCTAGTTGTGAGGGGGATGAAACCAGAGGCGGGAATCTGGGGCTTGGGAGGATACCAAAAAAGCCAAGGAGCTACGGGATAGCAAAGAGAAGCAGCACTTTGGAACAAAAAAGAGCTGAGATTTTGCTGGAACTTGGGCTGAGGCTGCGCAGATTTGACTACCTGTATTCTTACCTCTAAGCTGCTTGTGGTGCTCTGCTGTGCGGACCTGCTGGCTTGGCTGGTGCTTGCTCGAGGAAGCCGTGGTCCGCTGGTGCTGTGCCCCGCCGATGAGGCAGGCATGCCCGCGACGTGATAAATGAGGTCTGAGGCGTTACTACAAACTTCTTGCTTCGCTCAGGCCGCTGTTCTTGAAGCAGTGCTTCCTTTGCAGAAATCGCAAGTATCGCAGCTCTTTGAGCAGCGCTGGAGAACTAGCTTCGATGACAGATTCTTCTTTTATGAGTTGTCACCATCAGCTACAGATATTAGCAGACTTTTGGCAGAATGTCACTATGAATTTAAGGATTGATGTTTGACTGCGTTAGTCAATGACAGCTGATGGGTGACTGCCTCTTGCAGATCTGAAAATTCATGCCACTGCGGAAATGAACGGCAGTATTAAAAAAAAAAAAAAAAAGTTGAAGGAATGCGGTAATCAGTTTGTTAATTGAAGCTGACTCCCACTTTATGAGAATACAAGTTAGAATATGCTACTCCGCCACATAGCAAACAGTCGGCGCTGCTGGGTCCAGTGCCGAGACACGATAGTGTACGGCTGGATTATTTCACTGAAGAAGCTCTATAGCCTCCAGTCTCATCTTGATGTTTAATTAGGTGATCTTTGAGCTATTGCTCTAATCTAATTGTGTATCTGAGTGATATACAAATTGTTTTTCTAAAGCTTATACTGAGTAAGGGATGTATTTGAAAGTAATTACGTTATAAAGAGGTATAGCTTCTATTTGTGCATTTGGCAGGGGAACGGGATTAATCACTACAGTAAAAACAACTGGTTGGTTTTTTTGGAGACAAGATTTAAATGCGTTTTGATATTTATTCACCTTGTGTCTATATATTATTAGGAGAAGCATGACTAAAAAAAAAAAAAAAATCACAGTTCATTTGTGAAAAAAGTGAAATGTGAATGTCTTTGACACCCAACATTCACATTTTTCACTGGGGGAGAGGGGACTGATGCAGCCCTCCTGATGCCCCCCATCCCTTTTTCCTTCTGGGCTCCAGGGCTTGTCACTAGTGGTGTTGCCAGGACTGGGAACTGAGAGCGTACACATTGCCTGAGAATGTAGCTAGATTTTTTGGTAGCTGTGATGACAGGGCCTTTTTTACATATTCCTTTCTCTAGCAATCTTCCTCTCAAATGATGTGTAAGAATTTGAGGAGTTTGGCTTTAAGAAATCAAGAGCCATTACAGAAAAAGGCACTGAGCTACATTGAAGGGGCGTTCATGTATTCCAGGTTTATGACCGTATGACTGCTGATACCCTTTTCCCCCGATTTGTCCGTATGCTTACTAGCAGTACACAACAGTGTGGGCTTTTTTTGCTAAAGAGGAAACAACAATTCTCCCTGTCTGCTCATCACTTGCAACAGCAAGCAAATGTTCTGTTCTCTTAATAAATTATAAAAAGGTGCCATTAGCAGTACAGTAGACAAACTGGGTATTTTTAAGAAAATTGACGTGACCAAAGATGAAATAATTATTACCAGCTATTTTAAAGTGTGTGCAGTAGCAATATGGGACAACATCTTTCTTTGGACTCGTAATTCTGTTCTAATGAACCCGTACAACGTATAGTCTGTTTCATGAGACAAGTACTTTTCTTTAGGTTCATGCTTGTGCACAAAGGTGCATGTTATCCAGAGTAGTTAGTTAGTATGAGTAAGTTTTTTTATCAAACTCTTACTGTTTTGCAAACCAAGAGTTGAGCAAAGCACCCTGGGGCAGTGGAATGAGTCTCCCACAGCAAATTACACAAGGAGCATCTACGAGAGTAGACGCTGGTGTGCATGTAAAGAAACCCCAGACCTGCTTGTGGATGCACGTACCCAGAACCAGTCCTGAACCTGGCATCTTTTAACCATGCCAAACTCTGCCCTTTGTATACTCATATTGACTGACGTAAGTTCACTTCGTCATTCGCTGAAAGCGCCGTTAAACGGACACTGGCAGAATCAACAAAGATAATTATTTGAAAGCGTCCTTGCTGCTGGACAGCTGCAGTTAGTGTGGCAATTCTCTTTTTTTNNACGCTTGGTTTTGTTGGGAATTTTTTTTTTTTTTTTTTTTTTAATACAGCAGCTTATTTTAATCAAACAAAAGAAAATGTAGTTTAGAATTCAGAGGGAAATTGTACTTCCAACACAGTGTATTTTAACTGATGTAGAAATATTGACATCCTGATTATTTCATTTTAAATATATGAGTTCAGTGCCTGGAGGGAATAGTCTCTAAATGAAACTGCTTGGACCTAGCAGTAACATGTCTTGCATGCTTAGCTGTGTTCACACTTTTTCTCTTTAGCAATAGGTATCTTTTGTGGGCTCAGCTAAAATAGAAAATCTTGAATTGCCTTCCCCCCCCCATCGAATAACGTCGATGGAGAAACTAAATACTACATGTGTAAAAAAAATAATACCTTTACCTAATAGGCGTCATTCATCTTTATATTTTTTCTAGGCAAGCTAGATGAAAAAAAAGTGAATGAGGGAGACAATAAGTGCACAAGGCCCTTTACATATAGCGATAAAATAATATATTGAAATATGTTACATTTTATAATTCTGCTTTTTTTTTTTCTTTATACATCCTCAGATTATTTTACAGACTTGTAAAATGCTATTTGTCAGAAGCCTGATTAAAGATCTGTACTAGAAAAACTACAGAAATAAAATAGGTCAACGTGCTGGTTCCCAAATGTATAGCAATAGTTAAAAAGACAGTCGGTGTCGCTGTTATGGATATGTTTTGAAGAGTTTTGACTTGACCATTACGTTTCACTGTTGAGAGAAATCTGCATATGGAAGTTATGCAGAAATGAAGGAAACCAGCCTAAACTTTCCCCGGTTAGGGTTCTCTTGGCTTTTGTGTCGTGCGCTCCAGGCTATCGCTTCTTGGCTCAACAGTTGCACTTTCAGTAAGGAGGGAGGGCGGTTTTAGGAAAGACTCCTTTGCCCGCTTCAAAACCGCTGGCTCTCAGTTGCAGCGGGACTTTGAGGTGCGTGGGTTGGGATTTCGGGCGCTGCCTCCCCAGGCTCGCGCTGGCGGCCGGGACCTCCGGCAGGGATGGAACTGCTGCGGCGGTCCTTAGTCCAGGATGCGCAGGAGGGAGCAGTCCGAGCCCTGCGGGTTCTGTGGGAAAGGCTTTGGTTTTGATGGCTTTTCTAAGGTGTCTGCTCGTCTGTTCGTGCTGTGGGCACGTGTTGAAGGTGTGTGTTTTGTTTGTTGGGTGGTTGGGGGTTTTTGGTTTGGGTTTTTTCACTTGTTTGATTTTTTGGATGGTTTTGTTTGTTTGTTTTTATTATTATTTGTTTTTTACTCTAGCAGTGCATTCCGTGCAGTCTCCAGACTCCTTTTTCTTTCTCCTTCTGTGCATACCATAGTGTAATGAAGTGGGTAGTGAGTTCCTGTTCCTCCCAGTTGCGCAGCTGACTTAAAGCTTGTCCTTTTCTCATGTGAGATCTTGTGACGACGTTTCTATCTGCTACCTTGGATTACTGTTCTCTTGTCTGATTAGGGTCTCTGAAGACTGTCTTCTGAGTAGTTGCAAGTAAGATCCTACTTGCAGTTCCCCACAATGTATTTAATACATTTAAATTAATACATCTAAAATAATGAATACACTTAAATTAATAAAATAGCACAACACATTTAAACAGGTAGAGGCTGAGGTAGAGAGAAACTTAAACTGTTACTGTTTTTCTCTGAGATGCGTTACCAGAAGTGCATTCACATCCTTCTTTGTCTCTCCTTCAAAGTCTAACCTTGTCTTTGGATATTCAGATTGAGAGAAGGGAGTCTTTCCTGTCTCCATTTTTACCATGTGAGATGCATGCAGCGAGAGATGTTCAGCTAGGTAGGAAAAAAATTCTTTGGCCCCAAATTCTCCTACAGCATGACTATATATGTAAACCACTATGTCAGAGACCAACTGTGGCGTGTAAGTGTCCTGCCTTTCCAGTCGATGCTCTTTGGATTTAGAGGCTGAGGAAAGGTATCGTGGTGAAGGAATCTTTGCTTCTGTTACTGAGTTCTGCACACAGGGCGTAAATGGAGAGAAATCTTCTCGATACCTGCAGGATACAAGAAATGAGATCTGTCAACATTTACATCTTAGTCCTTATTAATACCAGGATTAGTCCCGTGAAAGTCAGTATCCTTTTTGTAATGGGAACCATGGCATCCATAAATAGGTACAGATTTAGTATCTGGATGAAGAGTACTGGTCCTTTTCTTTCTGGAGAAACAGGATTCTCTTGTTGTTGTGTCCTGGGTAGAGCTGTTTTTTGCATCTTGGCTGGGATGTAGGAGCCTGGTTACATAAAGACCATGGGGTTTCACTTACAGCCAGGGAGATGGAGAAGGCTGAGCTTCCAGTACAAATGTTTCATTTTATTCTTGTTTAATTTCTGTCCATTATATTCTCACATTTATGGGTATTTTTGAGACTTTACAAATAAAAAGAAATAAAGTTTGTGTTTCTTTAACATGAAAGTACCGTATTCCTAGGTGTTGGAATACCTGCTGCTATACTGTGTGCAAGAAAAACAGCTTTTGAGAGTCTGTGGTGTGGTATCTGACCTTCACTTTGCTTCCTAAATACACATACATAATATTACAGAAACCTGAATTAGAACTAGCTCTTAGTAATGTATAATCTATAAGTAAGTAATACCCATTAGCTATGATATAACCCACATAAACTGGTAGAATTTGGATAAGAATAGCGCATGATGTTCGAAATGTCACCCTTGCAGAAAATGAACCATCAAAACATTGGAACAGGCGCTTTATGCCCCTATATACATGAGTGCACAGAATTTCTGAGCAGATACTGCCTGCTGTGAGCCCCAAGCAATTTATAGGGACAGATTCTTATTGGTACATGACATCATAAGATATACTACTTAGATAGGTATATGAATCTAACTGCCTAGAAGCTTCCTCCCCGCCTTTTTTTTCTGAAACGTAAGTGAATTTATCCGAGTAGCTAAAATTGACTATTACATTTATGTGCTGCTCAGATGTATTATGTCTTTTATCTTTTTATTTTGGTTTAAATTAATGAAGATCAGATGTGTCCAGGTCCTACCCAGAAGGCTTCTAAAGCCAGCAAAATAAAGTGGTAAGAGAGGAGCAGTTCATCTTACGAAGGCTGGTGCTACAGTAACGTTAGGGGTTAGGGATCAATGTTTACTACCCATTCTGCTTTCTGAGTGTAGCTTTTGAAACGTACCGGTCTTACTGTGGAGTGTCTTTTAATTAACAGCCCTTTGTTTCATGTGTTTAGGGTGTTTATTTTACACAAATAGAACGTTTCCGCCTTATTAAACAGCACACTGCAGTTCAGTGAGATCAAATGTATTAGCAGTCGATATTGCTGATTATTTTTTCTGGAATTGCTCCGTTAATTAGCAGAATGACATTTCTGCCATTATGGAGTTGTCTCAAATCTCCAGTCTTTCCCTCCTAAAAGGCAGTGGTGTCTCACAGCTGCGTGCGGTCAGCAAGCAAGCTTGTGGGACTCCGTAAAGGTGCTAGTGGTGAAAGTTTTGGGGTTGCAGCGTTGGGTTGTTACTGCTCGGAATGTTTGTTACGGTAAAGCTAAAGGAGTTGGGTTGGATGTAAAATTATATTGACACTGTGCATATTCTGTTACTTTATTTCATAAGTATCTGGTTATTGGATGTTTGAAAAAATCAGGGAGTTAAAACTGCAACTTTTATTCTAGTGCTGAATGAAAATCATTACATCGTTGATTGGTGTTTAGAGTTTAGCAGAAAGGGGGCTTCAGCATTAGAACCTGCAGTCTGCAACCTTGCCATCAGTCTTGGCAAATGGGTAGGGATGAAAGCGGTGTCAGAACTAGTGACCCTCTCTCCTGTAAAGCAAAAGTATGTTGTCAGAGCATTGAGGTGCCTCTTGCCCTACCGCTGTCTCTGCTGTGCTATACATACTCTATGGATAGGCAAAAAAATACCTGCTCTAGGGCTGTTGTTTTGTCAGAACAGTCAGTGACGTGAAGGAGCAGTTCCTTTCCTACCTGTACTTGCAAGGAATCAAAGCACTCTTTCCTTTGTGAGGAAGGCAGAGTGAGGGGCAGTGGCTCCAAGTGAATGTGGAACATAGATTTAGATACATTTGCTGTATCTAGAAAGAGTAAAATAAAAAATGTTGCAGAATGTTATTTTTCCTGCACACATTATAAAGGAACCTTTAAAGTAGAAGAGTGGGGGAATGAATAACAGTTTTTGAATCCTGCTGGGTGATAAAAGAAATCAATATTAGTAAATTGTGTAGCTGATGATAAGTTTACGAAGTAATTTGAGGAGCAGCTGATAGTATACTTTTGAGGAGTCAAATACTACACAGACAGAAAACAATGTTGTTTTGTTTTGTTTTAAACATCAAGAATTGTTTAATTTTTTTCTGTGGTTTGCTCTTCTGCTTGAGTAAATTTCTTTGAACTCTCCAGGTGCTTTTCCCACATGAGTGCAAGAAGAGTAGCCAGCTAAAAGAAGAGAGTGCTGTGGAGGACAGCATGACCACCATGAAAGGAAGCTGCCTCATTGCACTGCTTTTGGCAGGACTTGGGGTATTAGGAATACTGGAGCCAACAACAGAAGATACCCACTGCCACAGAGCTGAGCACCCAGTTATTGCATACAAAGGTAAGGGATAAGCCCAAAAAAAACTTTTCCAGAAGTAGGCTAAGGATTGTGTAATCTCTTCATGGAAACCTCTCGTTTAAATGTCTAAGGATATGAAAAAAAAAAAAAGTGCATTCAGTGGTATTATGTAGTAACCTGGGCTGTATTCCATATAGGTTAAATACAACTAAGCTTGCAAAGTTTGTTCACGATTTGGTGCTGAATGTGTGATTTAAAGGTAAGCGACTAATTTTCTTTTGTGGTTAAAACCAGCCTGTACTGTTGCATGGGGTTGTTCCTTTCCAGGTGCAGGACTCTGCATGTGTACACTTAATTTCATGAGGTTGCTCTTGGCCCATTCCTCCAGCCCATCTAGGTCCCTGTGGACGGCAGCCTTGCCCTCAAACTTATCAACTGTTTCTCTGAATTTGGTGTTACCTGCAAACTTTACAGACTGCACTCTCTTGCTGCCCTTTGGTCACTGATTAAGGTGTTAAAGTGGACATGTCCCAGGATCGACCCTCGTGATATTCCACTTGTAACAGGCCTTATGGTGGGGTAAGGTCCATTAAACATTTACTCTCTGGGCTTGATCATCCAGCTGGCTTTTTACCCATCTGGTTGCCCACCTGAAGAAACAGACCGTAGCATCCTGACTTGCAGCGAGGCAGTGATGAAAGCCTTGAGATAAATGACATGCCCTGCTCTCCTCTTATCATTAAAACTAGTCATTTCAGTATAGAAGGCAATTGGGTTGGTCAGGAATGATTTACTCTTGTCAAATCCATGCTGACTGTTCTCAGGCAACTTCTTCTCAATATGTCCAGAAAAGTGCATTCCAAGAGTACTAAGTCCCTAACTTTCCCAGGAACTGAAGCGAGATTGACTGTCCTGTAGTTCCCACGTTTTTTTTCCTGCAGTTACTGGGGACCTTCCTTCATCTCTGTGACTTCTTGGAGATGAAGAGTGGCTGGTTATCTCGGTGTCCATGGATGCAGCTTGTCCGATTCCATGGATTTATATAGGTTGAGATCTTGCAAGTCACCCCTGACTCAGGCCGCATCTACTGCTGGTAGTTCTTAAACCCCTTTGCTAAACACCAGATGCCTTTGAGACCTTAAGCAAAGGAGGTATTGAGTCCCTCAGTGTCATCTGTGTCTGCTGGCACTAGATCACCTGCCCAGTTCAGCAACAGGCTTGTATTTTCCCTGTTTGACCTTTCATTACTGTTGTAGAAGTAGAAGCTGCTCTTGTTGCCCTTGACATTCCGTGCAAGTCTTCACTCCCATTGAACATTGTTTGACGTGACACATGTGGTGTTTCTAAAGTCCTCCTTGGTCACCTTGTCCCTGCTCCTACCTCGTGCGTACAGCCTTTTTACGTTGGAGCTCCACCATGAGTTCTTTGCTTCGCCAAGCCAGTCTCTTCATACATGTGGTTGTCGTCTTGTGTATTGGGATGGACTGCTGAGGAACAGTTGGAACAAAGTGAAGAACACTTGGAGGATGTTGTCTGTAAAAACCTGAGGCATTTAATAACTTATCTGATTTTTTAATTTGTTTGAATTGAGATTTTTCCATTAGTGTCGCAATTTAGAACGAGTTTCAAGTAGTATGTAGCTAGGAGGGTATAGGGATTAAGATGGATTATATTACGTATTGCATTCCTCCTGTTTTTCTAAGAAAGCACGTGTAATTTTTTTGTTCCAATGAATTAGGATTTATTGAATTTTAATTGAAAAAAGATTTGTTTCCATTCTTTTCATAAAGTTAGAGTAAATAATGTTGTGTTTTCTACAGAAAGTATTTTTGTTCTGGCATTTTAACGGTTTAATAAGAGTAATGGCACCACCTGTTCCTTTCTCCAATACATTGGAGAATGAACTAAAGTCGTTACACTCTGTACCTGGGAGCAGCAAACCATCAGTCTGCTGTGAAGGAGGGACCTTTATCTCTCATTTATTGGTGGACTAAATAGTATCATTTATTCTGATGAAATATATGGTTTTCTTAGCATTCATTTTGTGTGTATAATTTAATTAAAAATGTTATTTTTATTACACATACACAATGTTGTAAATTAAAGTAGCACAATTAAAATTCTGGCACTTAACTGCTTAGTTTCACAAACTAAGGGATCACTGCATGTACTTTGTTTTTTTTTTTTTATTTGGTAGATGCAACTGTAAAAGCAAATAATTGAGACTCATTACCAGAGCCACGTGCTCAATGTTTATTAAAAATGTGTTGGTTTATGAATCTGATTCAGCCAACATTTAAGAGAGTAGCTTGAACTTAGCCTGATCGTGGCTTTTGGACCATTATTGTTCTCCGTCATATTTAATTTCTAGTGATGTCCTTCCAGTTCTAAGTTACTATGCTTTGGCTTTCTGGGGACAGAGACCTCCTCTGTCATCTCGTTTCAGTTGCATCTTTTGATGTAGCCAGAGGTGGTGTCAGAGTTAAGAGTTTACTGAACAAAAGCAATTCCTTTTTGCTGTAAGTACATATAGAAGCATTTATTGTCAGATTGTTAATATGAAATTTAGTAAGATTTTCAATGCCAGACTCCCTCTTGACCTTTGTGGGTAAAAATGTCATTAATCAGTACATATCTATGACATACCTTAGCTTTTATGAACTGACATACCTTGAAAAAGTTTTCCTTCACTTAAAAATGTTCTGACAAGCTGTTGTTCATACTCACCACAATAATTCATCAGGAATCATCAGTAAATCTTAGAAAGTACATGTCCATGTCCGTATTTGCAATGCTGTATACAGTATGTAATAGCTAGGTAACTTCACATGTTAAATCATGACATGGTTTAGTGGGCATGGTTGATGGTTGGACTCGATCTTAAAGGTCTTTTCCAACCTAAATGATTCTATGATAACTGCTGTGGGCACAGCGGTTGACTTGTAGTTGCAGAACTGCTAGTCAAGGGAAAACAGAAGATACAAGACCAAAGGTAAAGATGACAGAGAGTTTCGTCTTTGAACCTGTGTGTTAGGAATAGACTACTTGGGGTACCAAAGCATAAAATAGGAGATGTGTGTGAGAAGAGCTACTCTGTGATTGAATCCCGCTGTAGGAGTTGGCAGGATTCGACCAGGCCTCGTCCCAATTTCTGTATTCTTCCTGTGGCATTTACTGGCTTCATGGATGCCTATAGGAAAATGCCCTCTCTATTGACATTATTAATGCTGCTAGACCAACACAGAATCCTGAAATCAATTCTTAACAGCTACGAACCTTTAATTTGAATGCTGCCTTAATACCCTGTTCTGTAAAGTCATTTTATAATAATACTAGATCCACCAGAGCTAAATGCCGTGTGGGATGCTGAACATCAACCAAGGCTGAGTGGTAGTGAGCAGTGGGTACTTTAAAGCTTGTAAACTCAGTACTAACTTTACAGAGATACCAACTGTTTTGTTTTATTTATAACTGACTAAAGCCTTTTTTTGTAGTTTCTGGTATGCCAAAATAGCAACGTACTTACTTGATTTATCTTCCTTTGAGAGGCATGGTGGATGGAATGTTAAGTATTAAATAAAACTAATGGAGTGAGAGTCTGGTGTGGCATACGGATGAACACCTGCAAAAAACTAAAAATGAGAAAAAGTAGTCCCCAGGAGTTGTCATGGTGAAATAAGGAAAGGGAGTGTGTCTCCTGAAAGAGCTTGCTTGCTTTCCCACTGCCCATCAAAAACTGCTCACTTAGGTGATGATCCTGCCAAGCTCCCTTTCACAGAGAGGCATGTGCTATTTCTATCATTGATTTTCACAGCTTAATAGTTTTAGCTGAAAGACCGAGGTATATCTCCTGATAGCAAACAGCAAGAATTTCACCCACCAGTTGAGGACCTTTAATCAGGTACTTTGTTTGCTGGTGGAAGGGGAAAGAGTTGCAGAAGCAGGGGAGGTGCATACACTTTCCAAGGCTTTTTTGACATGATCTAAAAATCTCTTTCATTTTATGTCTCTCATACAAAGTACTAATAATCACGTTGTAATTTGTTTATCTGCATAATTAATGTTAGGAATGCATTATACACCTTTTCTCTCTCCCAGAAACTATAATAAATAAGAAAGTTTACTGTAGATCTGAAAATCTGTTGTCATATATCTTCTCTAAACTAGAATAAGGCACTTGTTGCCATCCTTGGAAGCTGGAAATTTCCTTTTCTCATTATTTAAAGTTGGTAGGATTTATCACAGAGATCATATTTATATAAAAGCAGACCTCTAAGTATGAGATGGATTGCCAGGATCAGCCCGGTAGCATGCAGTTCAGTGTTTGATGTGGTGGGATTAGCTGCGATGATGCATAGTCCCTCTTTTAAGTTCCTTTCTCTCCAAGGAGGAGTCTGCCTCTAGATGTGCAAAGGTTGAAATTCAGGCTTAAAAAAAAATAATCTGCCTGCATATGTTATATGTATGTACTGAGGATTCCTCAGCCACGCTACCGTAAGTCCAATAAAGGTGTTAGAGTCAAGAGGTTATAAATCCTCTTGCAACTTACAGAATTGAGTGCAAGGAAACAAAGTGCAGGTGACAGAACTGACACAGAAACTCACAGTGTGAGACTATTGGTCTTTGCATATGTTTCCATATGTTTACAATGTGTAAATAAGTATGTATATTCTTGAAATAACTTAAAAGTAAGAAAGAAAAAGGGCTGAAACAAGCTGGTCATTAAAGATAGAGCCTTACAGTTTTCCTTTTTATTAAATTTTATTTTATCTGGGCATGCTTTCATGTGCATGTAGGTATGAAGTGTTAGCTCTGTAAAGTGTTATTAGGGTTTACTGATGGTCAGCTTCTTGGAAAACACACTCTCCTAATACAGTAGAGCGATGTGTTTAAGCTAAACAGATAGAAAAGGCTGTGGAAATCAGATTTCCTCTGGGTAGGAACAGTGAGGGGTAAATAATAGGCAAACAGTGTTTAGAAAAACAAGGTGCCTGTGAGAAGCAATGACTGTTTATAAAAGTTGAACTATTCTTCTTACACAAAAACCAAAGCAAACCAGTTGAGTAGTGTAATGTTTGTCTAAGCATTGCCGTAGGTTTCAACGCACTCAGCCACCTGCTCTACAGAACCTCTGTGGTAGCTCTCTGTGGAGCTGATATTTTATTGCTGATTCAAAAAAGAAACAAACAAAAAGTGTATAATTAGTTACAGTGGCACCTTCCCCCCCCCCTTTGCTGAACTCTGAAACTGTCAGACGTGTCAAAACTCGCACGCTCAGCTGAAGAGTCGTGCCGTAGGCAGACCCCATCCATGAGGTAGAACTGAAGGAGCTATCCCAACTAGCTTAGTGGTGTGTGCGAGTAAGCTGGGAAATAAATTGACCCAAGTCCAATTTCAGCTGTGAAGTTGTGTTGACCATCCTGCAGTTTACCTGCGTACAGTCGAATTTCTTAGGCTTTTCTATCAGAAATAAAGTGCAGTTGTGAACTTGTCTTAATCGTTGTTGAGGGTACAGCTGAGATCATCCACTCTGGGGCAAATTTCATCCTTTTATGCTCCCATAAAGTAATTGGACTTTAAGGTTGTGCTGTCTCAACAAAAGAACATTAGTTGACATAATTTTAGAAGCTGTATTTAGTGATATTTTAAATAGATGCTGTGTTGTAAAGAAGCTATCTGTTGAATAAACATGCTCAAAAATAACGTCTCAATCCATAGAAGAAATGAACATAAACCTTTCATTTCTACTCGAGGCTAACCAGAAAAGAAGAATAGCGTAGTTATTTTTTTGATTCCTTGGTTCAGGAATCCTAAGAAATATATTTTCTTAACCTTACTGCCTAACCACCACAGAATTCCCTCTCTTGATGTTTGCCTAAGTAATATAGACTTAGTACATCGCTCTGCTCATTTTATCATGTGGTTTGTATATAGAGTGCATGCACTTAACATGTGCCAAGAGGAAATAACATGTGGGCTGAATGAAGGAGGATACGTGGTGTATGAACTTGTTTTGTTTGTACTCTCTTCTCTTTCCTCTAATCGTGTCGCAAGCTACTGTTTAAACTAATAGTAGTCTACTAAGCTGCTCAGGTTTTATTGCTCTTTCCTTCTCTTTCCAGTAGTTTTCAAAAATACACTTTAAAGACCTCCTGTCAGCTTCAGCCGTGGGACGGAGGTGTATTGCTTTCCATCCCCTATCGTCTTCTGGGTTTTTCTTTAAATAAAGATGAGTCATCAGTGAAGAAAAGCCGATTACTAGATGTTGCAACTTTGGTTTGTGTAGACAACAGGACTATGAGATTGCTTGCACTACCCTGCCAAGAACCAGCCCCTTTTAAGGAGGAAAATAATTCCTCCACCAGTTGTATTTTTTTTTTTGTCTTGAATCAGGTTTGCCTTTACTTTTGTACAGGAGACCGAGCGCCTGCTGGGGAATGGCAACTTTCAAGTGCTGTTAATTTTAAAAATTATAGCTTACTATTTCCCTGAATCATCCAATACCTTTCTTGTGCATTCCCATAAAAGACAGGGTATGGCAGGGACTGAA
>VYZV01025891.1:26232-86777 GCA_013401275.1 Pandion haliaetus | reverse complement strand
TTTTTTTTTTTTTTTTTTGGGGGGGGAGGGGGGCAGGCAGAAGTCATCAGTTTTTAAAGCAAGCATCAATTTACAGTTCTTTTGGCATCCCAGCTAAGTGCTGGACTATCAGAGATTGTTAATAATTTTAATAAGTTTCTGATAATTGAAAATCAGCAATGGCTGCAGTGGCTAGTGAGCTGCACAGACATGTGCTGTGTGCCTTTCTATAGCCTTTCCACGGCTGATTTCTTCCCTGTTGCTCTAAAGTGCAAGTTTGAAGCATGTGAAATTTCCTGGTTGTTAACGAAGCAGCAGAATGAGTGAGAAACTCCTGCCAGATTCCATTAGCTGTACAGAGCAGGCAGATGAAATGAAAATCTGGGGTTTTTTTGGGTTTTGGGGTTTTTTTTGGGTTTTTTTTTGTTTTTTCTTCAGAAGACATGTATTTTTAATGGAGATGGACATTTTTACTGAAAGGTTGTAGAACGTCCGAGCTGGATGTTGAAGAAACAGATCAGCAACCAAGAAATAGAGCTCCTAAGCAGCTGAAGTTAGATCATCTTCTAGAAGTTTTGGTGTGTTTAAAGACAAGAGGAAACACAGTATTGCCCTTACTGCCTGTCGCTGAATGTTGCCTTCTGCTGGCTGTTGCATCGGCCGAGAGATCTGGGGAAACCCTGGCCCACCCTTGGGCCTTACCTGCAGCTCTACAATTTCCAGGAATCTTAGAGGCGGAGGAAGAACATTTGTTACTTTTCTGAGTTTCCCCTTAATTTCTTACATAAACTTCCAGAAATACTTAGTGTTTATTTCACAGACTGGGTGGAAGCAGAGAAGTGCAGTCAGTTCTTCAAAGTTAGGTTTTTTTTTCACATGCTTTCTTTCCTGCTTCCCTTCTGCAGCACTGCTCGTTTGCTATTGACAAGAGTGTAGGACGCTGAATAGCAGCTGATTTTGTTGGCGTGGCTGAACATGGTAGATTTTTGTTACGTGGCAATTTGTCACATTCAGGTGAGACCACGCTTTGGCTTGTCATAAGCTTGTCTTTCCTCTTAAGAGTGCACACTTCAGGTTTTGTTCTGAAGGCTTTATGAAAAAAGAAACAGAGTTCTTGTCTGCCATTTCTGAGAATTAGGAGCTCACCGTTTTACAATTAGCTCTACGGTAAATCGACTAAAGTAGTTGTTAATGACTAATCCCTGGAGTTTGACACTGCCCTTTAGAACAAAAGTAATTTCTATGAAGAGAAGTGCTATTCTGCTGCTTGTGGTTTTTCCTTTTCTTTTTCTTGCTTGTCGTGTTCTTTTTTTGGCTTGGGGGGCATCTTTTTGTTTTCGTGGTGGGGGAACAGAGGAGGTGGGGAGTATGTTCCATGCTGAAGTCCTGGCTCCAAGCTCTTACCAAGACTAGTGTCAGGTTTTACCCCGTACGCCCTTTGTGTTACAATATGACTTGTTTTGTTGGTTTTTGTATTTTTCACATGAAATATCTTCAGACCTGAAAGTATTTTATGAGCTGTAGCCTTGGGCAGAATTGACAGAATCAAGAAATTGTATTATGCTAACCAATGTAAATAAAGAAGTTTAGTACGTTCATATGCCAACATAAATAAGAATGCGTCATTGCAAGATGGTCAGTTCTAGAAACAAGGTCTTGCTGATTGAAACACGGATATTTCCCACAAAAATAACTCAGCATTGCTTTAATTGTCAATTTTGTCTGCGTCACATTCGGGAAGACAGGCAGCAGCAGCGCAGGGGAAGAGCATGGGGACTCTGTGCTGGTTGAGGTGTGAAGTTACTGGTTTTTGACTGGCAGAACCTCCCCAAGGGCAAAATAAATCTTTCACCTGTGTGGGGAAGGGCACATGCAGCAAGTAGTATTTCCACGTGTCAAAACACAGCTGAGCTTCACGGCGTAGTTTTCACAGCTCAGACGAAGCCCTTATGGTAGTAGTGTGCTCATCTCTGCCTACGCCGCTGAATGAGTCCCTACCCTGAAGTGTGGATCAGCTGACCTGCAAGGTCATTTACAGTGTAAATTGGGTGAAAGTCTCTCTTGGTTCATTCTCCTTCATCCGCTGATGTTTTTTTCTTTCTCCTCAGAAGACCCACACCCTTCTTAAAATGTTTTTTTATTTTTGGTCTCTTGTGTTGATTAGCTTTCTGTACTTTCCTCTGCCTTTTCTGCTCTTAAATTGTAAGTTTCAGGGTTTAGACCATTTTTAGAGATTGGATTGACGCATAATATTAAGACTTGATTGATAATACCACTGCTGTCTACAGCAGACTCCTTATACCTTTTTTTTTCTGGGCCATCTTGAACTAGCAGCTGATGCAAACAGGATATTAAAACAGAAGGAACGTAAGTCTGGCGCAGGATAATAATTCTTGTGTTTCCCTGAGGTTTTCTCTCCCCCTTTGTCTTCTCCCTGTGTATTCCCATCATTCTTCTGGTCTTTCCCTCTATGCCCTCTATTGAAATCTTACGTAACATAGTCTTTCTCTGCATAGGCTGTCCCCCAGGCTTCCCTCTCCTAAAGCACGTGAACTTAGCCTCGCTGTTTTCTCATTATGGTACTGTTGGTCCAGAACATTCCTTGAAATTTTTTTGGAAACTCTCTGGATCTTTGCTTCAGCACCTTTCATTAGCACTGCACTGTCTATGTTTTTATGTTGTATACCTTCTTGTGCCTCCTTACCTGAACATTATCCCATCTCCATTTTAATCTGCTTCTGATCTGATGTCAGGCTTCTGGTCACCTTTAATCTTAAAACTATTGGGTTTGTTGTTTTGTTTTGTTGTTTGGGTTTTTTTTTTCCTAACTTGCATGCCGTTTGTATGTATTGTAGGTTTCTGGCCTGGATGCCTCCTCCTTTGCCTGAATATACGTGTGTGCATCTGTGTGTTTATATGTAAGAATCTTGAGTTGAAGTGATACAACCTGTAAACCATGCCATCCCATGTAGCCTGCCAGAGGAAATTGGTTTTAGTAGTTTCCAGTGATCCCTCAGATCTCTCTGTTTCCTGTCCAAGCTCCTCCTTCTAATGCAGGTTGAGCTATTTACTGATATACAGAAGACTCATCCTAGCTGTGAAATGCGGTGGAGGTGACTCCTTGGTTGCCCTTACAAGCGCAACACCTGAAATCTGTCTTGTCGTTCTCCAGGTGCCCCCCTTTGGAAATTCTTAGCTATGTTTGTTTTCTCTTCTAAGCATCCACTGCCCCTGAGCTTCTATCTGTTGTACAGCCAGGTGTACACACAATTCAAGAAGAGCGGGATTGCTAAATCTGCTTCTGACAGCTTCAAGAAAACAAAGCTTAATGATTACTAGGAGGACAGCAGTTTCCCGCAGCTGAGATAGTGGAGAATCTAAACAGCAAGAGGGCAGACTGCAGTCCCTACTGTCTTTCTACAGCAGCGGGGTTGAGTTTATGTCCCAGTGAAGTCATTCAGGCTGATACTTACAAATATTCCATTACAAAATAACGAGAACCGATGTATGCAATGACAAAAGGGAATAAGAATGACAGCTGAATGCAATCCACAAGTAGACAAATATAAGTCTGTATTGTATTTAAATGCATCGTGGGGGAAACCCCAGAACTAAGCACCCCAAACGCAGATGCTTCAGTTTTGGATCGTCCCTTCTCCTTTTTCCTTAATTTTTATTTGTTTCTTCATGGTAGTCTGCTGTCAAGATATTTTCATGGCTCCTAATTTGAAGAATTAGTAAAGATTGGTAGGCCTTTTGCTTTAAAGGTAACCAGGATTTGGAAATCCTGTTTCAACTCTTGGCTTACTTGGCAGTCACTTTACATTTGTTGCTCAGAATACTGTGCAGAAGATCAGGCAACTGAAAACTTTTAAGCACAGTTCTTGGCAACTTAAACTGTTGGTAAGCATACTTAGTTATTATTTTTAAATATAATGCTATCCTCAAGTGACTGATACTGCATAATTTAAAAATATTATAACATCAGGTATGCCATGTTTGAGTCACAGGTTTGTTTCCTTCGAAGTGGGAGGGGTATGGTTAATGAGATCTCTTCCAGCTGCCTAGCGTAACATTTTGCAAAGTAGGTTTTACTGATGGGGTTTTTTTCTGGAATGGTCTGGGGCTCTAGTTTCATGCTGTTTCTGTGTATGAGAAAAAAAAAAACCTCAAAGGGGCTGTAATTGTATATCATGGCTGATGCCTTTGTCACTGCATAATTTCTGCAGAACTCACAAGTGATTCCGAGTACATAAAAACTGTGCTTGTAGCGCTGAGACCGCTTTCATCTACGTGGGGGTTCAATCTTTTTTTCCCTTACACCTTCTTGTATTTGTATGCAGTGTGTGTGTTTGAACAGTGAAGCATAAACAATTCAAAACCCTTGTTCAGAAAAATAAGAAATAAGTAGTCATTGCAGCAGATGTTACTGTCTCTTCCCTGAGGGCACAGACAGTCAGAACCCAAATTCCCTTTAATTATCCCAGTAATAGACATATGCACACACATAAGAATGCAGAAATATGTACTTCTAGCTGGGGAAGCTCAGGCAGGACAAAGAAAAGGGGAATGCGGGCTGGATTTTAGACCTTGAGACTTTGGAGGTTAAAGCGGATAGTAAAAGCAAGGCGGGGAACCAGGGCAGGGCAGTTGCTGTGAGCGTGCCTGCCCTGCCTGCAGAGCAGTAGGCAAATGGCGGAGGCGGTGACTTTGTGCCCAATGAGAGAACCAAGGAAAGGTGTGAGGAGTCGGGCAGAAGGAAGCAAGTTTGCAGCAGGCTCAAGCAAGAAGTGCAAGTTCACTCATTTAAAGTCAAGAAACATACACTTTGAGTATGCTTTATTTTCTGTTTTTGCCATTAGTAATAAATAAATTACTTATAGCCCTGCCTCATTACCTCCAAAATTGTTCTGAAGCTGTAATAGTCATTTAAAAAACGAAGGCCCAATAAGCAGGTGGTGAACTTTGTGCAAAATGTCAAGAGGTTTATGGTCTTGGGATTTGTTTTATTACAGATGATTTAAAGTGGAGAGGAACTTGGGGACCTGTCAGAGCTTCTAGATAATGCTAGAGCTACGTATTTTTTTCTTGGCCTCTGCAGTTCTCTTTGTAAGGAATGGCAAGCTTCAGGAGTGTGTTAAATTGCGTCGGATAGTAAAAGGAAGGCAACTTCCTTGTTTTCGATCAAAAGAGACCTCCAGAATACTGGATCTTGAAAGGGAGCTATAGTTTTGAGGTTGGTTTTGTCTCTTTGTTCATTTTTTTTTTTTTTGTTTGTGGTTTGTTTTGGTTTTTTCACCCTCCCAATAAGCAAAGATGAGCTCTGAACTGCAGATGGAGATCTGACACGTTTTCTTGTTTCCAAAGGGGAACCAAATGTAGTGTGGTAAGACTTAAAAGAGGAATCTTTTAGTTTGTGGTTGCTGATTTAATCATGCTGGGCAAAGTTGTAACTTCATCTTTTCTTTTATAGCGGATTGGATTGCATTAGCTAACCCTGCCTAAACAATTGTTTTTATTTTTTTCCTTGGCAGGAAGAAGTGTTTTATTTTCTTATATCTTCCTGGATCCCTATTTTAGAAACTGTACAGTTCCTACTGTCTAGTTACCAGAATGCCTATGTTCATCAATGTATTATCTAGATTTAAAAAAAAAAAAAAAAATCTTTATTTTTATAAGAAACATTTTAAATTTTCAATTTTATTAAAAATTAGGGATGAGCTACTATAAATGCATATTCTTTTGTTTCCCAGTTATGATGTCCACATACTCTTAATTCTGTATTACTAAAGTCAGCGGTGTACACAGCCCTGGTATAAATATGTTCTGTATGGTAAGGGCTACATGCAATGTCTTTTTCATTAAAATGCAATACTGAGTATTGTAACAGACCTATCTGTCCGAATCCTTTCGTTTTACAGAGAAGCATGAAATGGTGTCCGCTGATGCCATCTTTTTGTTGTTGAACTAGTACTTTTCTCTGCACATGTTGCGTCCAGTCTGCTTCTGGTATACTCCATTTAGATTATTAGAGTCTTTTGGTAGCAAAGACTGTTAGAACTGTTACATCCATGACGCTCCGTAGCTTTGACATCTAGATGTTTGTACCATATATATGAAAAAGTGGACGTGCCAACTAAGTTCTAATCTCAGTAACAGGTAGACCAGGAATTTCACTGGGGCTTTGGGCTGGGATTGACTTGGCTTTTTGATTTTATTTTTTTTTAGAACAGATTTGTCTCTTTTTGTAAGGTTTAAATGTTAGAGAGTTGCTTTTTTCTTGTTTGTCCATTTGACTAAGGTTCTTAATATATTAGTTTGTCCTTCTGGTATACTAAAAATTACAGGAAAGGCACCTTCCTGGCCTCTGATTCATTCTGGTGGAGTATATATGTACTTGGCATCTAAGGATCAGATTACTTGGGTATTTTCTTGCTCCTTATACATGACTTCAACTCTGGAACTAAAATGCAATGCTGGTACTACCTTTAAGCTCCGTGATTGTAAGAAGCATTAATAATTATTTTCTCTGCCTCTGAAACGCATGCGGAAGAAGGACAGCATTAGGAGCCACGTAGAAGGGCTTCATGAATGCCCAGAGTGTTGACCCGAGGCTGTAGCTATATTGAGTGCTCTTGGCTTTGCACCCTACAGGAAGCCTGCAGGCACCGTGCGTAGGCAACAGGCACCCTGCAGCATCTCCCTGTGGGCTCTTCCCCAAACCCTCTGGAAGAGAGCTCCGCAGCACGGGCAAGGCACAATCACCTCAGTGATGCAGCTCTGCAAGGCAGCCTGCCTAAGCAGTCGGGATGATAAAGCTAAGGAAGTGTATGGTCCTGGAAGCAGATCTGCCAACATACCGTTGCATATAGAAAGCATATGTCTGGAATCAGAGGTGTTGGCAAAGCAGCCTGTTAACGGGCAGGCCTTCTCTGCTTTGCACTGAGCTGCTGTCTTCGAAGTGTTCAGCTTGTACCATGGGCCTTATGGAAGAATAGCAAGTAGCAAGGCAGATGTTCGTGCTCAGATTTTGAGAAGAGAGTAATTAGCATATTGGTTTTGCTGGGGCACTTCTAATTCCTAGAATGAGTCTTTTCTGTAAGAGAAATGGAAAAATCTTTGCTGTGCTTACTATGTTTGTTTCATGAGTTTTTTTGGTTTATGATTTGCTTGTGTTGCCTTGTCATTTTGTTGTGTTGTGATTTCATGGTTAATGCATCCGACAGGAATATACCCATGGGGAAAAGCCCGTTGTGGCCTGTTTTGCAACAGTGCTAGGCTAGGATAGAGGAAGAATTTGGTCCAAAGTAAGTACAAATATGTAAAGCATGACTTTAAGTCATTAAGTAACGTACAATAATGTACATTAAGTACAAATATGTAAAGAATGACTTGCATTCATATGGCTTTAAGCACTGTGTACCAGAAATAGAACCACCGTAGCTGCGGTGGGCTTCACGGCACGGCAGCCGTAGTTTGTTCAGGTGTCGCATAGGTTTCTCTCCACTACAACGCCAACCAGACAAGCCCTGATGCCTGAGCTAGAAGTCTCTTTGCAGCTGTGTTTTCAGCAGCTCATCTGAGGAAAAAAACCCCACCTGTGCATTATATCTTACATTGTCACTTACATGTTTGTAACTATAGCTGCTTGCTTCCTGTTATTTACTACTTTCTTCTTTTTTAAAAACCTTATTGATCAAAATTATTTAAAACGTGGAGTCATTGTACATGAATGCCGAGCAACACATGCCTTGACTAAGTCCTAGAAAAATAAGTTATGTTGTTGACAACCTAAGCCTCAGCCCTTTCAGATAAGCAAGGGTGAATTGTGATTCGTTTTGGAAGTAGTACAGCTGTTCTTTGGCTGAACTGTCATGATGGAGTCCTCTCTTTTTGTTGGAACCTGTGGAATAGTATTTGCATGTATTTCCTTTCTTTGCTCGAGCTATGGTACCTTTTTTCCTTTCATCTGCAGCAAGCCAATGACTTACCAGCAAGGGTGTGTTTAATACGTTTCTGAAAGAGCTAGAAAAGACTGGTCAGTGGAAATATAAGGGGAAAAACTATAGACAAAAGTGAATCCTAAAAAATACAACAGGCTCTGGCCATTTTCCTTCTCTCTCTCTTTTTTTTTTTTTTTTTTTTTTCCCCAACACAGAGAAATGCTTGTTTTCCTGTAGTTGTTCTGAGTCAATCTATTATTCATGGCTATATTTATATTGTAATGTGAATTTTAAAATGAGCACTTAACAATCACACTGAACTGGTACCAATGATGCACAGAAATTACTGATGAAAATCTTGTTTTTCTCAGTCCTAGTTTTAAAATAGCTGGGGACAACGGAGTCCTGAAGCGTCACAGCAGAGTGTTTACAAGTGCACCTAACTGTGGCCTTAAAGAGCGAATGTTGCAAATAAATCCTGAAACAGGGCTCGCTGAACAAGTGAAGAGGTGGATCGCCTCTTGCCAGCCCTGACACCTCGCTTCATGGATTCCCCTGGGGTTACTGGGGCTGGCACCAGGGCAGCGGGGCTGAGGTCATAGAGTCGCCGTGGCACATCACTGCGGAGACTTCTGACTTGTCCCGCTGCCTTTGGAGAGGACAGTCATGTAACTTGAGTATCCCAGGAAGAGAAGATCTAAGTTAGGCTAAAATCATTACGCAGCTTCAAGAAGATGGGGGTTATTTTATCATCCTTAGATTAGATGCATTTAATTATGGAATAACTTTAACATGAGGTAGTAGATTTTAATTTTCTTATGATAAGATTAGTGAATTTGTCGTACCGATGCCACCCAGAGACTTCTGTTAATATTGCAAATCTGCTGGATTTAAACTGTGGTGGTATTATTAGTATTACTACTACTAT
Source organism: Pandion haliaetus (assembly GCA_013401275.1). Classification (NCBI taxonomy): domain Eukaryota; kingdom Metazoa; phylum Chordata; class Aves; order Accipitriformes; family Pandionidae; genus Pandion; species Pandion haliaetus. The sequence goes on along the minus strand of VYZV01025891.1, from coordinate 77,927 downwards.
TATTATTACTGTATTGCTAACAGAATTTCTTCAAGAAGGTGGTACTGCACATATGTTTAACTTTGTGCTCACTGTTTTCAAAAAGGACACCGTGGCATGAGGTGTCACGTACATACACCATAAACACTACTGAAATTTTTAATATCTATGTTAATTTTTTAATGAAATCAGGAGGTCTTTATTGTCTTTTAACTTTGTTATTTACCATTAAAGATTACTTCTGAATTCAGTTCTAAACATACCACTCTATTTCTTATTAGTCATTTCTCAATTTTACTGTTTACTGTAGCTTTACTTTGAAGGGCTAAATAATGAAATATAGGTTAGAAAGAACTTCGCTATTTCATTTGTGAAGAACCGTAGAGCTCAGCCCTCGGCAAGTCCTCGGACAGTGTAAACCAAACAAGCTATGGCCTGTTGGGCAGATACTAAATTTGAAGTGGAACTGAGACAGATTTCTGGACTTACATTTTTTGTATGAGTATCTAACGTCTTCCTGCCCAGCTTTGATCGCTGACCTCCTTTGTCTTTAGAGCTCTTTAGGAGACTCCCTCGACCTTTCCTAGGGGCTGATGGGACTTTGGTGCATTTGCTTTGCCATAGGTTTATAAGCCACGGCAAACTTTGTTTCCTGTTAAATCTAAGCTATTAAAGAAACCCCCAAAGCCTGAAACCCCCGGGAAAACCCACAGCATGTGAAAGAGAGCTGTAGCTTTCTCAGACTCCAGCTTTTTCAATATCCATCTCTTAGTTCCATGGGAAAACGTGCATTTTCTTTCAGCAATATTTTTGAGTTATAAGGCCTGCAGATTTCAGTCCTGTAATAGCAATAAACCCCCCCCCAAACAACCCAACCTTTTTTTGCTAAGGCTAAGTGTGTCTTGACTATACCGAAAGGACCCAGTGTGTGTTGGAGTCCAGCTGTTGTCATGACTGTATGCATACCATGCTGTAGTCCTCCATGGGCAGCTTTAAGTTTGAGACCGATGTCTGCAGAACGGTAAACATGCATACTTACTTTTAAAGGGGGGGTGGTGGTGTGGGGGGGCGGAATTCCAGGTTGAAAGTGTGTCTGAATAAGTGTTTTCAGTATCAGGAGTAAGAAGAGAGAAGTCACCGAAGAGCTAGGTATTTTACTGTGCTGCACATGAACTGAGGGCAGAGGAAAGGGAGGGGGATGCTGGGAAGGGGAGGGTTGGAAGTGGAAAGGGGAGGGATGTTGCTGTTTGTCACCTGTGATCAGCAGGCTGCATGGTTAGGTTAAGTGTCAGCAGGCCAGCTTAATTAACTTACACATTTATCTGTGGTACTGTTGTAGTATACAAAATCTATAGCTGTGTTGTTTTGTAAAGCTTGTCATGTTGCATCTATATGAAAACTATTAATAAAGTGAAATTATTGTTGTCTGCTACTTTACCATGAGTTTTTGAGTTGAAGAAAAATAATTTGTGGATCTTTAATAGCTCATTATGCATTTTTGACTCTAAGGACATAACTTGTAACAGAACTGAAAGGTCTTGTTTCACCTAAGGCTTTTCAGCTAGACTTTGCTCATTAGATGAATATAAATCTCATTATTCTGTTGATTTAGTTATGTAAATTTTATGTAGTGTAACTCAAAGCAGAATTTCACCAATAAGCTTTTACTTTTACAGTTTACATGGTTTTGTTTGATTGTCTTTTTGTTTTGTTTTTTTGCTGTTGTTGTTGTTGGTGGTGGTTTTGGGGTATTTTTTTTCCCTTTCGGAAGTATCACAAAGTTGTAGCTTTATCCCGTAGAGGCTTATTCCTGCATGACATGATGCCACTGTGACACACAAGAGACAGTTTCAGAGTGTTTGCTGAAAAAAACCCCAGCCCAAGCTGCCATTTGCTCTTCCTGACCTCATTCCCTCAAGCAAGAGCACCGCTGAATGCAACAAAGGCAGGATAAAATAATTTATGTTTTGGAGGGACAGAGGGGAATCAGATTTCAGAAAGATTTCTTAGCAAGCCCTTGTTCTTCTCTTGTTCTCTAGCCTGGGCTTGCCATGCCCTGCCTGGCCCCCGCCCCCTTGATCCAAGCCTGGAAATGGTCTCAATCACCTGCTTGCTGTGCTTTGAAGCTTTATTATGCCTTGCTGAGACAGCAGGACAAGTGGAAGTCCTAGAACCTCAGTCTTCCCTGTAGTCTTCTGGCACTGCAATACCTCTGTGTACTGAAATGTCCCTGGCCTGCCCGTGCTGTGGAGGGCTACTGCTTTCCTTGTTTCACAGGAGACCAAGGGTCTCATTTGTCCTACCAAGATGGAGCTGAAGTACTCCCGTTCTCAGCTGCTTGCCTTGTCTCTCCTTCAGAGACTGCTGTTTCCACAGTGGGTCTGGCTTTACCCGCGTGCAGATCTGCCGCTCTGCCAGTGGCGTATTTGCACACAGCGATACAAATTTGAACGTTAATACATTGATAGCCTGAGTTGTACTTCGGCAGTTCAGGAGTAGACTTGTGTGTGATTCTGCAAGACTGTACGTCAGAGGCAGAAACCTCTGGGCGCGAGCAAAGGCAGAGAGAGCTCAGGCAGCCGTGGCTGCCGTCTTCAAGAGTGCAAATTCCCTGTATGTGTAAGGTAGCACTTCCCATGGCGCGTGCAACCGTGTGGAAGGGCAACGCAGCAGCCAAGGGACTAAACCCATGTCCTGGGCTGTCCTTCCAGCCCCTCTTGCAATCTCTGCCCGCTGGCTTGGTTGGACTCCCAGCCTGGGTGTGCTGCTCCATCTTGAAAGCCCTTATTTTTTCCATAGGATATTTGTGCTGTGGTTCTATCAGTTATTTATCAGCATTCTGATTTTGTCTGAATTTCTGCTACTTTATAAGGTGGTTTCACATCCATTTCTGTCATAGTCACAGTGCTTGATACATGGAAAAGTAGCCTCTCTGCATCTCGGAACTGAGAGCTATTTCTGGTTGGGGGCGTGTGTGTATGTGTGTTTTTTTCTGTGAGACCATGTCCATATTCTGGTCATGTGGGCAACATCTGAGGGATTTTATGGAGATTTTAGATACACTGGCTGATGAACTGATAAACAAAGTTTTATTTGGCTTTATTTTTCTTTTCTTTTTCTTTGTCTTTTTCTCCAGTAAGTGAGATTCTTCAAGACTTGCATCCGGATTTCCTCATCTTCATGTCCTGCCTAATTTCTCAACTTTTTAGAACTTTGCAATTGATTGTTTCGTACAAAATGCACAACTGAAATGTTAAGGTTGCAAAATCGAGTACAAGAAAGTTAAGAAATGCCTCTTTCAGGCTTGCCTGTGTAGCCTTATAAGTAGATCGGTAAGTATGTATAAGGCTACACAGGCCTATAACATAGATATAAGTGTATGTGTATTTTTTTTTTCCTCCTACAGAATCCTCCTAGGTTCTATGCACAGCATCTGCAGTAGTAGCTGATGGCAGCTGTAATCATAGTTATCTAATATGTGGCCCCATCCCCTTTCCCGTCCAGTGTTCAGACCCTCATTTGAGAACGCATCCAGTGCAGGTGGAATCAACAGTGAATTTAGCTACAAGTTCTGCAGAACACGTACAAACTGGCATTACAGGCCTGAAATTGCCCAGATGTGTACAGGCTGTCATTAAAAATGCAGAAGTTAGTTTTCTGACACCCAAGTGATTCTACTGCATGGTTCCATCTGTTTTGCCAAAGTATATGATGCTACAGCTTCTGCACAGTGCGTTTAATGGTTCTCTGCAATGGCTGAACGCGTTCTGACAGAGAATAACATTTTTCTCCTGGGCCCTCTCCGTAGGAATGGATGACCTACTTGTGCTAAAACTGTAATATTTAAATTAGGAACAAATCATTCTGAAACAGGCACCAGACATGGATTATTTCAACCCAGACATATACAAACGGAAAAATATGCTCATGAGTAAAGAAAAGAGCTTAGAATGGGTGTTGGCAACCTGAGCTGCAACTGGTGATACCAGTATCAAAAATTACACTGCCACGGCATTCTCGGGGTGGTTGGTGTTGACTCGGTATTCTAAATGGTCATGACCATGTGCTCACCTTTGGTCTTTTTATTGACTGTTTCACATCTATAGTCTTCAAATAGACAGTTCCGCGGCCTGTTGTGTCGTACATACGTAGCCCTCTTCACCTTTCACATATGTTTCAGACCACTGCTTTGTGACTACATTAAAAAAAAAAAAACAAAACACCAAGAAAAATGCTTCAGTATCCTGAGAACTGGGAGAGAAACTCTAGAGGATGAGGCTTTTGTACAACTGCACTTTTTTTAAAGAACCATTTATATTGTTATAGCGATTTTATGTTATGTGGTATAGGGGTAAAAGTCTCCCATGTTTCCTTAGAGGACCATACCGACAAAACTTGCAGCCCCACAATATCTGCAAATGTCATGTTGGCTACCTGATGTACTGCAGCTATGACATTTACAGTAACAGTTGTATTTCTTGATTTTTTTTAGAAATTGCCCCTTGGTTACATGTGTTCAGAGCAGAAGATGCTGTGGACTTCTCACAGTTAACGTTTGACCCAGGACAAAAAGAGCTTATTGCTGGAGCAAGGTGAGAAATCTCTTTTCTTTTCATGTTGCATCAGACTGGATTTTGTTCTTTGTTGATAGGTAATATTGAGCCAAATTCTAACATCAGCTTGCTCTCATGTGACACCCCTACCTTCCAGACCCACTAAACTCAACTTTTTGTATGTTTATTTCTCTTATTCCTCATCAAAGGTAAAAGATGGACTGTCTGCTATCAAGGTTCCTAATAGCTTACACTATTCTCATTTTTAAGAGGACTGTCCAGGAGTACTCTCAAACTTTGGATGCATACAGTAGAACAGGCAGATGCTGTATTACAACGTGACAAAAGTTACCATAGCATAAAACTTACGAGGATCCCAAATTTGGCTACACAATACGGCTTTTGTGCTTGGATGATTCTAATAATTATTCAGTACAATGCCAGGAACAATCTGTTAAAAACTACAGAATTAGTGGTAAAGTCAGTGATAATCATAATTTTTGTACAGCAGGACGATACTTCGCAAGGTGTGATCAAGTGACACTGTCTTAGGCGTCAACACTGAGGAAGTAACAGTCCTCGAACACCATTTTTTTTTCTTCTCTTAGCATATGAAGTATAGTAAAACATTTTGGTTGGCAAAAAAAATTAACTGTCTGAACTTATTATTTAAATCTGCCTTCTGAATATATTTTACTCTTGAATTAACGAAGTTCTCATTTTTCTGTCAGATTTAGCATTGGAATATACTTCTGTTTCCCAGTTTGTTTCTTAGTTGAAAATGAGGTTCAAAATACAGAGTCAGAAAGTGCACCGCAGGAAAATTTATTTACCATGTGCCAGTGGAAGTTGCTTATTTACAGGGGCAAAACTTTCTGAGTGTGGAGATACATATATGTGTCTGGCCCACCTGAAGTGGGATATCCTGTGCACTCATGTTGTTTTTTCTATTCTGTAAGCTGCCAAATGAAATGAGGCATGAGCCTGGCAGCTGGCACTGTTCTACAAAGACAGCCAGCGTTAAGTCAGAGCTGTCTGAGCCTCTCCCCAGTCCCATGGAATTTTGTGTTGGATCGATGCACGCAGCATAGATCTCCATAACCGATGAAGAAAATGATTTATTTCCCCTCCCCCTACTCTCTTTTTTTCCTTTCCACTGTTCATCTGCGCTCCAAACCTCAGCAAAGAATAGGCTCATTTCAACTTGCGCTTTTGATGAAGCCTTTTGAATCACTATGGGATAAGCTTTGCATGATTTTGTTGAATAGTCAGTGACTACGAAAAAATGCCAGCTGCCAATTCTGCCTTTTGCAAAAGACCCAATACAGTAAAAGCAATAGGATTCATTTGGTTTCTCCATAAGTTAATGCTTGTTTGGAGCTTCATATCTCTTGTTCTGCCTGAAGTTGCAAAATGAAAAATATGTTTTTAAAAGCACAATAGAAATCTTGGTTTTCCACGGTCCAGTCTAGCTGGCTGTTATTCGTTCACAGAATTTATTGGATTCTTCCTTTCGTTATTCTGCATTTCCATTTTAAATTCTAAGCTTTTCCACAGCGCTGTTGTGTTTGGCCATGGAGACCTCACTTAAGAATGACTGCACTTGCCAGCAGGTTTCTCGGATTGTACATATTATTGATATTAGTGTGGCCTTTTCACTACACATTTTTCTCTTCTTGAAGCATTGTGCCAGACTATATGGTGAAAGTCATTGTATGTCATGGAGGCATAGATTCAGAGACTAGCGACCTGTTGTCAGGGCGCTGTAGTCCCAAAAATGGCAAGCGTTGATCGTACAGATTATGCACCTTTTGCACGTAGTCCCTGCGCCCATGTCGAATGAATCCATTCACTGTGAATATGATGTTGAGTTCTCTGCTCGTTTGCAGGAGTGCTGTTTGCAGCCTTTCATCGTCTCAAATGGCTGCACTGGTGTTTGGTTGGGTTTTTTTTTTTCCTCAACACACTGTTTATAGTTACCTTTCACCCGGCACCATCTGAGCAGAGCATTAATATTACCATACTTGTGCTGTGGCCTGCGGATAAAATTTTAGTACAAGTTTCTTACACATTTGCCTCCCAGGATTCACATATCTGAAGAGCCGTTAGAAGAATTCATTTTCTGTCCTAAGCCACAAATGTGCTCTCATAAAGAGAGTGAAGAGAATGCACTGTTAATTCCTCCTCCCTGGTGATGTATCTTTTGATACACAGTTATTTCTCTTAGAATATTCCAACATTTTTTTTTTTTTTTTATTATCTTCTTGTACTAACGCTTTGGTACTGGAAAAGTAATAACTATGTGCAATGTGATTTCAGTAAGATCTGAACAATTAAAAGTTCCTGTTCAGTTGTGAAAATGGTAATTTGTAGCCCTCCAACATGGTTTTCCCTTCTGTACCGTCAGTGGTAGAGAAGGGAAATGTGTGATGTGGCACGTAGCAAAGCTACAAATAAACTCAGATTACTCTGTTTACACTGCCAAGAGAAGTACTCCCATTATGATTTACTTGTCCACCATCCGAACAAAAACAAGGGGTGACGCTTGCACGTCTAGGCTTCTGCTTTAGTAAGGTGGTGTTCTTCTAAGCCAGAGGAACGATTTTCACAGCCAGGAGCTGTGTCCTCACTCAGCTTAAGTTTGTAATGGATTTTTTTCACCTTAGTGGCGCTTAGTGAACTCTTGCCCCAAATTTCTTTGCCTTAGAAACAAACAAAATAGTGTTGTGAAAATTTGTCACTATTGGAAATTCTTAAATCCCTTTTCCATCACTGAGATTCACTGCAGGTGATTCCTTTCCAGTTTTGAAGTTCTACAGCCTCTAAGGAGGTTCATGACTTGTTTGTCTTAATAAGCAAGGTAGCAAAGATCCCAGCTGGGATCCGGACTGGATTCCCACTGGGAGCTGCCAGTGTCATCCAGCTACGTAGAAAGACAGATAAGATCCTATGATGCCTCAAAAGGTGTCTCCTGTAGTGACAGAGAACTATTGATATCATTGCACAGCGTCCTTGGGAGACTTTAAACTGCAGTAGTGTGTATTATTCTGGTTTTGTACGCTTAAACAAGGTTAACCTAAATGAGGAAGACATGTAGGGAAGGGCTGCTAAAAGGCAAATGAAGCGGATTGGAATTGTAGTGCAGGAAAACCAAGGCTGAGCGAGTGCACAGTGCCTGCGCGTAAATCCATCAGCAGGTACATCTAGGAAGGAAATAGCTGCATGAACTACATAGCAGTGTTGCCAGAAAACCAAATCGGTCTGAGTTGGCCGTGGGTAATTTAGTCAAGAAACTGAGTTTTGTCATGTTTTACCAGTACGAACAAAACAAGAACAGAAAAGTTTTTAAGATAGAGATCTCTACGTATATGAAAGGGACATTATTCTATACATTTGCCATAGCAGGCAGTGACCAGGAAGGTAATTACTAGTCCTATATTGCTAAGATTAGTCTTGCTTGTCCGGTTGGGAAATAAAGCTGGTCGTCTGATGTCTGTGGGCATTCTGTAGCTGCTGTGCAAAAATAGTTTTTTTACAATTTTATCTACCCTCTCCCTGCCCCTGCAGGTTGTCTTCCAGTCCTTGTGAGAAGTCTATGGATGATATTTTATTTTGTTCTGCAAAATGTCCAGTTCTACAGGTCTTGAGTTGACTAATTCAGAGTCTGCTAGCCCTGTTTCAGTTTCTTTACCCCATCTGCAGCCATCTGCGAATGTTACTACTCCAATACTAGCACACACCTTCACTTTAATCATCCAATCCACCCTGGCACTGGTGTTGCCCTTGTGCTGAGGAGTCGCCTAAGATTTGGAGCCACCCGCCCTTTCCTTCTGCCACCCCCCACCCACCACCACCCCCCATTAGGGAGAGAGGCTGCTGGTCCCAATGAAATTTGGTTTTGCCTCAGTCCGGCTTCTTTCTAGAGTGTGCACAGTCATGTTTTTCTGAATGCAGTAGAAACAATAACTGCAGTCCATTTTGTTGTTCACCTTTCAAATTCCTCACAAATCCTCTACCTCAACTGTGGGCAGTATCTTTATTTCTTTGGTCACACTCGTACTTGTTTGCTACCGTGAGGTCCGAAGCCTTTTAGTAGCGACTGCTTTATTTCTGAATATTGCTGTACAGTACAGGTTCAATTATAGCTCCTGCTTGAACTGTAAAAGGAGCTAGCACAACTTTCAGGTTTAACGAGGCTTGCACTTGTCTTTGCGTCAGTCACTTGACAGTCGTTACGCCTTCCAGTGTAACAGGTCTGCTTAATAACATATACTGGATCTGACGCGTAAGTGTTGCAATGCTTTTGTTTTAAAACAGTGTCATTTGGTTTTCTGTCAATCTGCTGTGCAAAAGGAGATACATGGGTGCCATTGGCGAGGGCTTCGGAGGGAGAGGAATGTCTTCTAAAATGACTGATGAGTTAGCCTGGATCTCAGTAGCAACCGACAGTTGCCTCGCTTGCCTGGGACATCTTTGCACAAATTGTCTGTGTAGAAAAATTCGTTTAGATAGCTTTGAGAAATGGGGGAGCGGGGCTGAGGGGGTGGGGACAGACAGGGGAAAAGGCAGAGGGAGGAATTTATCTTGTCCGACTTTGATCAAACAGCCCCAAGTGCCTAGTGAAGACAAGCAAGGATTACAGTTCAATTTATGAAGCTGAATTAAGAGAAGAAGAATGATTTTTTTTTTTTTTTTTTTGTTGCTGGGTTTTAAAATTTGCATTTGAAGAATGTGACAGATTTTTCAGTGTTATGTCAGTTGGGTCTAGATTTAATTTAAAAGGAACTTTTTTTCTTAATAGGTATGTGCTAAATTGTATGAGATGATACATTTATGTAAAATGGAAAAAAAAAGAAAACAGATTAATGAGAAACACTCTGTAGAGAAAATTCAGTATAGATATAAAACAGTCATTAGTACATTATGAAGACTGTTGGCTTTTGACACAGGGCAGTGTAGCTATCTTCCCATGAAACTGTATCTTTAAAATTTGCCCCAGGCGTTGTTCATTTAACAGCACATATGACCTGGCAGATAAAAATAAATGAGTTCTCTTGCAATCTGAAACCTTCTAGGGAATTCATTTGTTTTCTTCAAAAAACCCCATATGGCAGGGCAGAATTTACTTTTATAATTAAGTGGCATCAGCGAAGGATTACTCTCAGGGCATTAGCTCCTCAGTAAGCTCAAGGAAATGAGAGACTGCTTGTTTATCTTATTCTGATAAATCCTGATAAAATATTCCGGTGAATATTTCTGTGTGTTATTTAGTGGACTGACTTAGCATCTAATCAAATATGATACTCATTTCTATATTTTGAAATGCCAGTAAGCATGGAGATTCACAGATTTCCCCAGGAACAACCTTACCTTCTTTTCCTACGTGGAAGCGCTTTGCCAGATGTCCTGCAGCGTTTTCTTTGTTTCTGTCTTGGAAAGGTCAATTGAGGGGGGAAAGACCGGCTCAGGGGAAGGACACAGCAGTGTCTGAATTGCCCTGGCAACTTGTGCATTGCCTTTTTTCACCTGGTTCCCTGACAGTGCACTAAACACTTACCAGCCCTAGCTTCTGTAAGTCAAAAATTGTTAAAAGCGTTCCAGCCATTTTGATAAAACGAGAGTCAGCTAGAAGCGTGTCTTAAACCCAGTAGGTTAGGGCAAAAATGTTGAGGTTCAAAATAATTAGTTACATTTTCCTTTCAATCCATTCTTTTTTCTCTTTTTTTTTTTGGTGACTTTAATTTTTTTTTTCTTAATGGTTTTATTGAGGTCATGCAAGAAGAATTACGTCAGAAGAAACTTGTTTATTTAAAGGAAAAATGAAGTGATCCTTTTCTTCCCAAGCCTCTTGTGCGTGAAATGAGGAACTGGTAGGAGCCTAGCTGTAGTTCATTCCTGAGACGTGGTAATTTATTTTTTAAATTTCAAGTTGGGCTAGTTTGGCTATACTTTAAAATTATGTAGTTACTTATCAGAAATGGGTCTCAAAGCTATTAAACTTCTTTTTTTTTTTAATTGGATAATATATATTTACACATATCTCACATTATTTTTTTACACAGAGCTTCCTAATAACAGTGGCTTTCTCCTATATGTTTTCCTGCAAGTTAATTAAAGTTGCTTTGAGGATTATAACTTGCTTTGAGGTGGCTTATTGCCTCAGTCACTCCTTATCTCGCTGATGAAGGACTGTAACAGTATGCCTTTTCACTTAATTAGATGTGTGTTTGGGAACGTTAATTTGAACCATTACCACTACTTGCCATAATAACAGAAAGGCAAATTAAAGGATTCATTAACAGTGGTTTAAGAATCTCTAATAAAGGAATAAATAACTATACAGGTTTGCTTCCTGCTGTTGTCTGCTCCCAGCAGGAGAATCTGAGAGCTTCTTGTTAATGAGATGCTCTGAGCACTACGTATTGGGAGAATATGCAGGCACCAGGAATTAGTGCTATATTCTTTGAACTTCTATCTGGGTTTTACTGCTCATTTAACACTTGGTTCAGGGTAATCAATGTCTGTCCTTCCACTGATTGATCTGATCTAATCTAAGGTATGGTTTACTGTTAAAACTAAGAGAAATTATCATCCTACTGCTGCAGAAAGAGGAAGGTCTTTCTCCCCCTACTGCTTCTCTTTCCTACCTTGCTAATGGGTTCCTAAATATTTTTGAAAGCTACTGCTTTGTACGTCTCCTGCTCATGCCTTGTTCCACTATGCAGTTTTCTCTTCCTTTGCACCAGCTCTGGTAATAGTCGGGTTGCAGAGTAACACTGCTCAATTCACTAACCCCTCAAAAATTACTCGTTTTCTTGTGCTGATTTAATGTCTTGCCATTTTAATTAGCGGAACTAAAAATGATGCATCAGAGGAGAAGCCCTGGAGTTGTCTCGGGGTAAGATGAAAAGAGAAATGGCAGGGGTAAATGGAACTTCTTTGGCAGAGAACACTGCTGTTTCAGTGTAAGCCATCTTTAGAAATTACATCAGATGAGTGGTGTTCTGAAAGTACCTGTCTTTAACTGAAGTCATGACTTAATGTATATGCAGTTGATCTGTGCTAGCAGTAGTACATGTCCTGCTACAGAATATGGCAACGTACGCCTGCTCTTGGGTCCTGGTTCGACTCTGTTCTCACGCCAGTTAGCTGCCCCTTTCTTCTGCAACGACCATTAGTTCAAACATACGGTTTCTGTCCTACATCGCTGGCTTGGTCCTTGCTGAACTTGTGTGTCCCTTTATGGCACCGAAATGCAGGGCAGGGAGCTACCAGCTGGCCAGAGGCTGATAACCATGATAGAGAAGAAGTCCCAGAGAGGTACCACTTGGAGCAGCAGTCAGGTCTGTGAAGGACTCTGCCCTGCCTCTGAGACATTGGTGCCTTGCATGAGTTACTTCAGTGCCCTCGTGGGTGCACTCACCTTGCGGGAGGGCTGCTTGGGTGCTAGGTCGGTGGTGGGGGAGGGTGTCTCAGCCCTCATTCCAAGAGTACAATCAGAAAATTGAACAGTGCAACGATGCATACTGTGCACGTGACCTTCAGCGCTCAACTTTTGACGGGAGCAGGATTGCGTTTTAGGTAGAGATGTGTTGACATCATGTGCTTACCTCGGTATGCATCCTGCTTCTGAATTTCCCATGTACAGCGAGCTTCCGCTGAAGGGAAGGGCTCTGCTGGAAACCAGCAGCTCTACCAGACCACTGCAGCATGATCACAGGAGGGAAGCTCGAGGCTGGCTTTGAAAATGTGGGCCATCGAGTTTAGTATCTCCTTCCTTCAAGTACCTTTAGCATTAATATGATCACTTACATAATTTTTGCTCGTTTTGTTGTTGCAGTTTCTTTTGTTAATAAAAAAATAAAATAAAAGAAGTCCAAACTTTGGCTACCATAGACTATCTACCTTCTCCCCCNCCCAAAAAAAACCCCAAAACCCAACTCAAGCAAACTTGTATGTGCCAAGGTTGATTACTGTACGAAAAGAAGCCACAAAAGGTGTCAACTGTTTATTTGAGACCATTCCCATTACTGTTTTTTTGGAGGAGATATAACAGCAGCATTTAAATTTAATTTCAAATTAACCTTGGGAAGAAACAGAAGATTAATATGTTGAATAATGAAATGGTAACAAGACCACATGGCTGCGGGTGGTTACTGTAACAGTGTATGGTGTACCTGCCGAAATGTTAAAACTGGGGGCGTGTACTGAGATACGTGTTGCAACGTTAAAAATTATTAAAGATTTGGTCAGCAACAGTTGTGAAATACAGGGTTAACGTCTTGGTTGAGGTGATATTTCAGGATAAAGTTGAACCCAGCAACAGCTTACTAAATAAATAGCTGAGTAAGCCCACAAACTTAGCAGGACTAAAGCTTAATATTCGAAAAGCCTTGATCTGCGTACAGATCGGAGGTGCACAGGTGACAAGTATTCTGAGGCCATCTCCAGCTGGAGAACTTGGGGGCTGTGTCTGACAAGCGGGGGCCAACAGGAGAAGATGGTAACGCGTGTTTGAGATGACGTGGCACGGCGGGACTTCAGGGGGAGGGTGAGCTCCAGAGCTGCAGAGACAGGCCGCTGGTGCCTTTCTGCTTCTCCTGGAGAAGGCCGTGGCAAGAAACGTGTGGAAGTGATGTCTGGCTGTTGTTGGACGCCCGTGCAGGAGTGCTACGTTCTAGGATCTGCGGTCGCTGCTGAGACTGTATGTGGAGCCACAGGGAAGTGAACGTAGTAGGATTTGCTAAGCCTGAGGAACGACCATCAGAGAAGGGAGTCAGGTTTTACAGGACCTTTGAGTGGATTAATTTAATTTATAATGGGATTCTTTCCTAATTGACTCCAATAGTGTTTTTCTGTTTGCCACCCTTAGTGTCTCCCTGGTGAGCCTATGATCACCTGAGTCTTTCTTTTTGCTCTTTTGAAAGTTAATAAAACACGGTTAGTCTTTCATTCCTCAAGAATGCCTGTAATTTTAGAAATTATTAAAAAAGAGCAGTAAGAAGACCAGCAATCACTTGACTGTCATTTTTAGGTTGAATTAGCATGCCCTGCTAGTCTGAAACTATTTATCTCCGTGTATATGCTGTTTTCACATTTTAGCGTTTATCAGTAAGCTACTTAAATCATTATTATCATTTGCTGAGACTTCTATTTCCTGCAAAATGCAGACAAAAAATGACTTATTGACCATTCTGCTTTTCATTACTGTAATTTGACCATTTTCTTATACTAGTTCAACTAGACCACTTTGATTAGGTTTCTTTTATTTCCAGTGTATCATCTGTAGCTGTTTCACATATTTTTCCTATCGTATCTTAATATAACCAAATGAATTTTCTACATCACAATTTTTTATTTATATTGATTATCTCCTTTCCTCCTATTCTTTTTTTGTTTGTTTGTTTTGTTTTATTTTATTTCCAATTGCTGAATTTACTACACTGCAGAACTAGAATTGGCTTTTACCCAGAACTTTCCCATCTCGATTGTGGAATCATGACTTTTTACTTAATAGTTGATTCTTACAGTGCTTATACTTTTCATTTTCAGTCTTAATATTTTTTCCTTCCAGTAAATTGAACAATATTTTCTTCTTTCATGTGAAATAGTTTCTTGAAAGAAGTGCACAGGAAGGAGTGTTTTTCCTGGTTTATTTCCAGGAGATTTGACAGCACGTCTGGTCATGCCTTGATTTTCCGAGTCTGCTGCAAGCCCTGTTTATTGATTCAGGCATTCAATTGCAGATGCATATGGGGGCTTGGGGTGGGGTGGGGGTTGCTATCTTACGAGTTTTTCAAAAGCTTAATCTATAGTACATTTTCCTAAGCCGTATGTGCCACATTAACGTTCTTCTAATTCATGTCTGTGTTTAATGCAACAGTATTGTTGTTGCGTTCATGTTTTATAGCTTGCCATTTCACAAAGAAAAGGCTAAGGTGCTGGATTTAACAACCATTACTAACATGCTATACTTTTGAAACTTTATGGGTTTTCAATTGATTTTTTTTTGACGTAGACTTGCTTAGGAACATACAGAAGATTAGTTTTATACCTTTATCTGTAGTTGTACTGGATGTGTTCACTGCAATAGATTGAAATACATTGTCATCAAGGAGGTGACTGGAGCATGCTCTTTGTGGAGCTTCATTCAGTTCCTACTGATATCAGTGCAAGTCTTGGCCATTGGGCTTGAGCGGGCTCTTGATTAATGATTAACAGGTTTTAGTTGCCGTAGTTCAGCTAGAAAAGTTGTTCAGTGCTGTGAATGGAAAGCAAAATGCTTATTGCCTGCTGGCTGTCTGAAGGAAGACATGATGCTGCTTTATCTCAGAGTTAGTTGTGTTTTCTTCTCATTACAGTGTCCTTCTGTTTGCAGATTTATGTAACACATTTGCTTTCCTCATTCATTAAGCACCAAATGGAAACAAATTTACTGATCACCGCCAATGTCAAATCGGTTTAATTCCAACATGTAAAGTTGTATTTCTCTTGCTTTTATTACCACTATATTTGGACAAGAGACAGGCCTGCATGCTAAGAGGTCTGTATCTATGCTTCAGAAATGTACTCGGTCGTTTTTATTTCACATCCTTTGTTGCCCTCAAAGCATAAATGAACTAGAATAAAGCTAAACAGTGGTTGAAAAATGGCGATCCAGAGCATAATCTCGGTAACGTATAGAAAAAAGTATTGTCACCTGTCTCGTGAGCAGCATAATGGCTCTGTACGTGTCATGAAAATTGGCGTTGACTTTTTCTTTGGACTGCCAGATTTATTAATATCATGTTTCCAGTGTGGTTTTTTACTGTCACGCTTATTTATTTATTTTTGTAGCTTTTTCTCATACATGCGCTTTCTGAATGAGTTCTTGCATGTTAGAGATGCATGCCTTGGAATGTTAAACTATTGTATTTGTAGAGCTAAATGTAGTCCTGCAAGTTTTACTGAAGTGGGCACATTTAGGTAGGAATAGCTCCAACTGCTCTCTGAATGCTTGTTTTCCACTTGTCCTAGTATTATTTCTGTAGTCACCGTCACTCCGTGCTGTCCATTTGCTGAATTTACCTCTACATTGCTAAGGTGTAATGCTTTTACTATGTCTTGCACATGGCTTTTCTTCTTATTCCATTTTCTTTATGCTGGCTTTATGAAGCTGAAAATAATACATTAATTTATTGGCAGCCAAAGGAAGTTGAAAAATGTACACTAATTAGCTCTGGATCTTGGCTTATTCACATGAATATAGACATGTTAGTCTCCCTAACACTTACAGGGTCAATATTTCTAATTCCACACTGGATATAGTAATGGGTAGCAGTGTTGTGCTCCACTGCATAGGATAAAAATCTCATTTTCTAGGAAAAAATCCCACAAAACTTTCAGTCTCTGCTTTTCTTCAGGCTGACACTGTGTTTTATGTATTTATTAATTTAGAATTTTTACAATTTGGGACAATAGGTTACTTTTTAATAGTCTGAAATGACGTCAGGATGAAAGTCCCTAAAAAGACATTAATAAGTTGATAATCTGTCTCAAAATGCCACATCAGCGATAAATCTTCAATAGATATCTTAAGATGAAGAATGCATAGAGATTGGCGTGACACTATGCTAAGTACTGACCCGACAACTAAAACTGTGAGACCAGACTGTCTGCTCATGTATTCTGCCACAGAGACTGCATTTATTTGTAGAGTGAGATGGGGCATTTATGTGCCACTCCTGTGAGCCTGATACCACTGAGTTAAGAAAACAATTTATACCTGCTGAGGTTGCAGTTCAGTTTCTCTGGAAGAGGAAGGTTGTTCTACTTCTGTAAGTGGAAGAAAGATTTTGCAACAGCAGTGAAGTTGTAGATTTTTTTAACTTTGATATCTGGAGTGGAAGAAGCACATTCAGTGATGGCTGATGGAAGCTTATCTGCAGTGAGATGAGGAGCAGACTAAGTATATGCTCTGCTGAATATTTCCGAGCAAGACATTTATGCAGACGTGAAGGTATTTTTTGTCCTTACAGAGAGAGTTTAGATGGGTTGGAAAGGCTATAGGCATCACTTGCCGACGGTTCAGTGAAAGTCTTTCGAGTCAACTTGCGCGTACCTTGTGGATGAAGCTTTGTGTGAACATTGTCCTGCAATGTTTTCTTTGTTTGCCTGCTTCAGGTCTCTTCATGAGTCAAACCCAAGTATTTTAGTTATGTCTTTGTGGTGATTTATCTGTGCTAATAACAAATATTCTGTCTTTATTTTACTTCCTCACGAATTCTTGCCCTTAGCCTCCTGCCTCTTGTGTGTTGAGTAACTCCCTTTAGCAGTATTCTTAGGAAAGTGACCTGATTCCTGTAGGTCCAAAATTTAAGTGGACCACATATGTACAAGAGTCAATAAATAGACATAGCTGCACCCCAGAGTCCATAAATAAAGCTGGCTATGATAGTGGGTTTGTTTCTGAGATACATGCTTTGAAACAGATATTTTTCTCTTTTTAGACATACTTTGGTTTTGTTCCTCCCCCCGCGATCCCTTCTGGCTCATTTAAAAAAAAATAATGGAGATGTGAACTGCAGGTCCTGACCATCTGTGCCCATTGACAATACCTCATACCTCTTTGGAAAGAATTAGAACTAATATCTCAAAAAATACAGCCTAATTTTAATTTGGATTACACTTCTACCAGTTGCATGGATGTAATATTGCAAATATTTAAATTTAAAGCTTAAATTTACTCATCTCCTTGTTATCTGTTTTTTGTTACTTTAAGTGAAGTTGTGGAAATCTGAGAAATTGATAGTACAGATTTGTTACGAATAAACTAAAATTGAAGTAATTTATATTAATCTTTCAAAAATTTCTTCCTTTAAATTTTTATCTATAAAATGTAATTACTCTGTAGTGGCATTGGAAAATCAAAATTGCTTTAAATAAGGTAAAAATTAGGCAGAAGAGGGTTGAAGAATATTATATATGTGAAAATGTAGTCAAAAAAAAGACATAGTGAGAAGAAGAAAGAGGTGTGAGAAGAAACTAAGAAAGAAAGAAAGAAAAAAAAATGGGCAGGAGGAGTACGGACATGGAGCATGGAGGAGCCTTACTGCAGAGCTAGCATGAAAGAGAGTGTGCACTAGAGAGGGATGTGCTGGAATCAGCTCAAAGATGGTGTGGTATTTGCTCTTTTTTATGAGGGTCATGGACTGATACCATGATCGCTACCAACAGAGCTGGTTTGATTGAGTATCCTAAGCCATCGTTTCCCCAGGTTTCAGGCAGTGCCTTTGCGTCTTCTCCAAGTCCCGTAGGTGCAGCGATACTGCCCTAGAGAAAAAGGGGAGCGAGCAATCCTTTTGCAGTAAGGCTTTTGAAAAATATGCTTGGTTTGTGTGTAGCTCCTGCTGTACGTGGAAGAAAATCCTTGGGTTTCAAAGAAATCAGAGCGGGTATCGGGACTTCAATGTGGATTGTGAAAACTCTGTGGCTTCCAACAGACACTCCATCATACTGGGCCCCTTTGCTTGAAACTATACGCATCTGTGGCTGAGCTAATTGCGTAAGGTTCCCATCATTGTGGGGAGAAACGGAGAGCTTCAACCTGCCTGTCCTCCTCGTCTCATTCAGACACCTACCACTTCTCACACGACTCTGCCAAAGCACTGAGCATTTCTTCTCGTTGATTCTGAAGGAAGACTGGAGCAATGACTCAGATGTACATGTATGCAGTATAGATATCTGCTGTATTCATATGCAGCCAGTCCTTCAAGCTGAAGATTTGTTTTAGAAATTGCCTTAGTCCTTAGCCCAAAGGGCTGCGTGTTAAGACAGTCGCTGAAAGAATTGAGAGTCCTGACTACCAGTCACTTTTTAATTTTTTCCTGTCTTTTATATTCATTATGTTTTTATTTAAACACTAGTAATTTTTTTTTTTTTTTACTTAAACACTAGTAACAATTAATTTTTATCTACTATTTTTTTTAACCCCAGAAACTACCTCTTCAGGTTGCAGCTTGAGGATCTCTCTCTAATACAGGTATGTTTTATGGTTTTTTTTCTTAGTTCTTCTGCATGATGTAGGTAAGCAGATGTTTTAAAGTAGATAATCAAGATATTCATAAACTCCATAACTACAGATAAGTGTGCATCTGTTTTTGTCCTCTTTGCGGCCCCATATTATGCAAGTCATATTACCCATTTTTTAATTCCAGATTAGCCTTTTTCCCAGGCCATCCAGACCTGGTGTTACCTTACTCTGTTGTCATTTTGTTAGAGTGAATCTATAAAAAATGGGGGCTGGGAAGGAGGATCATGTTCTCTTAGAAAAATATTCTGACTTACGATTGTGCAGCTTCTGTATTCAGAATTTATTGTTGCTATAGAGAAAAGGTGCGTTTTTTAAATAATGATAAATACAAAATTTTACTTGCTAAAGTTAAATTAGGCAAATGAAACAGCAGATTTTTGAGGAAGAAATACAGTGTAAACAGAGGTATCAGAATCTCAGTTTCGTATAGAAGGCAGCTATCTGTTCTTTAAAACTTGTTAGAGCTCAGAAGGTGAAACAAAGCCTTTTAGAGGCAGTTAGGCTTCATGGAAAGGTAAGTGAGAATCCCTGATCAATTTATTTTGCCCTGAACTTCATCTGACTTCCATACACCAGCAAACTCATCTTCTCTCAGTCTTCCGAGAGGTGTTCCTTGCTTAGGTTTTGTTGGTTTTCTCTTTCGTTATTTTTAACCTTGGCATCATTTCTAACCTTCATCATTCTCCTGTTCTTGGCTCTAAGAGGTGTTTTAGTAAATTTAATGGAGTTGGCTAACTTGTTAAGGTGTAGAAACAGAAAATCACAACGAAATAGAAATGTATGGTTTTTCATAATCTTTTCATTTACGCAATTTAAAATTAACTAGCTTTAGATTCAGCACTGTGCCTATTATTTCACAAAGTAATACTACACGGTAGAATATGGAAAAGTAGAATGCATCCAGATAAGGCTGTCCTTATGATTTGTAGAACACCTTGCGTATGCTCTAATAAGGCTTGCAGACTTCCTTTACCTTCCCAGACTACTAGAAACAAGATCTGAAGTTCGCTTATAATTAACCAAAATGGCAGTATTGGTAAATACTCAGTTTTGTTGCTAGTGCTTAAGGCTGTATGCACCACGCACAGAATTCAGACTGTACTTCCACCTTATGTGACATATTCAATATCCTGGTAAATAATTTGGGTTAAATCCTGAAGATTCTTGTTGAGAGGCTGCACTCAGAGTCTCTGATGGTGCTGTTGTAGTTTATTCTGCTAATTCAGAGATTGAAGTTCACAGCTTTGCTCTGTTAGGATAAGTATCAGTAGGCTGAATTCACTAATGAGGGGGAAATCTGTAGTTTACAGAGGTTTATAATTGTGCTGACTGACTCCCTCCCACCCCAATCAGCAAAAAAGATAAAATGAAGACAGAAATCATATTGTTGATGTGCTACAAGGTTACTAGGTTTTGGGCTTAGGAATGTGCAGAAGCCTTTAAACAGTCTTCTCAAGTTGACATTTGGTGACGTTTCTTATTCCGTCTTCAGTGCTGTAGCACCACTGGTTTGCCTCTGTATCTTCAAACCTTTTTCCACAACCCTGTAGGGAGATTGTCTTTCTAAATCAAACCCAAAGTATTTTTTTTTTTTTTTTTTTTTTTTAACCAGCATATCTTTACTACCCCTACTCCAAGTATTTGTTTTTTCCCTTATTTTCAAATCTACCATTATGACTCCTTCATATTTGTCCTTCACAGATCTTCTCTTCCTCTTCTTCCCCTCTGCTTCCCTTCTGATTCTAGTAGAGTGCCCCGGGACACCCCTTATCCAAAAGATGTGTTTCCTTGGATGTGCCAGTTATGGCAGCTCCAAATCAGCTGTGAGATGGCTGAAGCCTTTGGTTCCATGCAAGTAAGCCAGAATGTAAGGTGAATTGCTTAGGAGTCCCAAACTCATTACACAACACACTCGGGTCATCTTGTAATCTGGTATGAAAGTATGAAGTTAGTCACTGATCTTCTAGTCAGAAAAGCAGGTTTGGGAGAGTTCTCGAGAGGCCATTCAGCCCCTCCGGCTACCCCGGAGCAGGGAGAGGGGTCAGTGCTACTGTCCTTGCTGGAGGTTACTTGTCTGAACTCTTCTTCTAAGTCTGCAGCCATAATAGAGACGCACGACTTTTCTCAGCCTTTGTTGGGAAATGTTAGGACACGAAGAGAGTCTCTGTCTCACGCTGGAAAGCGTGAAAGCTTTAGTAATGAAAGAGACAGTAACCATTGGAATTCAAACTCACCAGCTACCGACCTGAAACCCACCTAGAGCCAAGAGCGTATTTACCAAATGATTCACCGAGATTTACAGACCTTTCAGATAAGTATTGTTGGAACGACAGAATCCTAGTTGCAATCCCAGTCATCCCAACACGCTGTATAGGATTACCTCAGGTGTAATCGAAGTAAACTTTGATTTCTGAAACTTTAGGGCATGTGAAGTCTCTCTCGTTCACGTGTGGTGAAAGAAATATTTTAAATAGGATTAGAGGATATAAAGTTACCAAGTTAGCAATTAAAAATTACAGTATTTTGAAGCTCCAGATCATTCAAACCTGAAACTCTATAATGGTTGAGCAAGGTAGGAACAAAAATGAGAAGCAAAGTAAAAGTTGTATGAAATCCTTGCAAAACAGAATGATGGAATTTCACAGGAGAAGTAAAGCATGCTGTGTTTTAAGTCATTAATACTGTCTGTGCTAGTTAGCATTTGTCTGCCGAGGGACTGAACACTTTGACGCTTTATGTACAGACAGAAGAACTTTTCTTCTAGCATTTTTTTCTTCACACAGTTGTTGTCATAATAATAATGGAAAAACCCGGTTTAATTCTTCTATTTGTGTTGCTCACTTTGATTTCTCTGCATGAACCAGCCTTTGTAAAAACGTGCAGGTGTTTCGCAAGCTAATACACTCTTCTCATCTGGAAGAAAAGTCGCATGGTGAAGTGCTAGCTGGAAGAAGCTTTCGGTGTAGCACAATAACAATACCAAAGGGCTAGAAACAAGACAACTTATACACCTGTTGTGTAATTATTTTAGAAAATTGCTCAAGCTCTATCTTTGCTATTGTGTGTCTGAAGGAGGAGGAAAATCGCTGACCTTTCCTCCTGCACAGCAGATACTTCCAGCACGGAAGCAAGGTTGATTGTTACATCTTCCTTTTCTACATTTTTCAACTAGACCTTTATAACTGTTTGTTTTTTTCACATTGATGCTTTGATTTTTTTAGTTTGATTCATCAGTTTAATCTTTCTTCTCGTACTTTTCTATCTGGAAGATAAAGGGGATGCCTAAAACTTTCTCTTGACTGTTGATGCACTTCAGTTATTTTTGTATAAACAAGTTTCCTCATCTGTCATGCTGAAGTGTCGGAATGTGTCGTTAGTTTGTCCACACGCTGCTATTATGAAGATAAAAGGCTTCATGTTACATGTAACAAACTGGAACAGTAAGAATCATTTAGTTATAGCAAAAACTTCTTTGCAAATCTTTTGTTTACAAATTTCTGTAGATTTTCGAAAAGGTAGACGTTTTATAAATTACTATTTTTGGAATATTCTCAGACACTGCAGTAGTATCAGGTATTGTCCTGTAATAGGAAAGCTCTCTAAAAAGGAATAAAGTAAGATAATGACTGCTTGTTTGCAAACTTTTTTTGCAAAAATTACTTTGGGCCAAAATATGTGTGCGCCCTGTTTTCTACCAGTGTGTACCTGGAAAATAGTTTTGAAACAGAAGATAACCGTCCTTTAAAAAAACCCACAAAACCAGACAGCCATTTGAAATGCAAGTGCTCACGAAAGAAATGCAGAACAGAGATTCCTGTACTGAAAGTGTACTGTTTCCATCTGTTTAATGAAAGTTAATCCCTTGTAAAAGTGAGGGTTAGAGTGCTACTGGATTGCATCAGACGGGATGTGTACCTAGACGTGAGCTAGGACTATGCAGCGAGACGTCGTTGCCCATTGTGGGTACATCAAAGTTGTCATCCCGCGTGTCATGGTTCTGTGCTCTGTACTCTAGAGGAAAAGCCTCTTGTTTGAGTAAGCAAGTTTCATACGATACTGTCTGTAGCAAACCAGTATTTGGTGTGTCTCAGCAATTTCCTTTGTGTAGCAGAATAAAGAAGACTAAAACGAGTGAAAGCCTTTTAAGCTCTTGCCGGACAAGCCCAAGAGTCAAATTGTTCAAAGCTGACTGTTGGAACAATGCGTGCACAGCGATTATGGATTAGGAAAGCAGCACTCACTGGGCTGTGGTTGTAGAAGGACAAATATTTTATAACTCTTGCTACAGCAATAGTAGGCTCACAGACCTAGAAGGCCTGACTCTGCATGATTTTGTTTTGAGAGTTTTGCTTTGCTGTCGCTCACCTCAAGTAATAGCAGCGTGATCCATAAAAGCATTGGCCAAGATGGAAGCTGGATTTCCTGAAATCTCTCTTGCATTCCTTAAAATACAAAAGCAGGAATCTGAACAGTAGTGTTGAAGTGAGTAGATTTGTTTTCAAAAACGTTTTTAAAAAAGATGATATCTAGCCAATGTCAGGATTAATAGTGGGGCTTTGACATCATGTAGAGGATGGCTCTAACAAGTGTCTGGTTTTTACCTTTTTTTTTTTTTTTTCCCCAAATTCACTGAAAAGAGAGCTTCTAAATTCAAGCATTTGTTTGTGTCTACCTACATGACAAGTTTGCTGATGTATCTGTAAAGAGTGAAAAGCTCATACATGCTGGTTTATAAAAGTGTTTATGCCACAAATGCCATAAATATTTTTACAAGCCAGTGTGTATCAGCTTTTCACAAACCTGATAGAACGTATGCATCTTTTCTTCATCCGTAAGATGAACTTCTTTAGCAACTCACCTTCTTAAGGCATTTCCAGGGCATGTGCTTGAGTTTGCCTTTCTCATCTGAATCTTTCATCTACGAAGCCTATTCTCAGCTTGAGATGCCCAGAAGGTGGAGTATGAGCCTATTCCACCTGCTCCTGTAGTTACAAAATTGTCCAGAGATTTTATTCTCATGCTGAATCTGCACATCTTTCAGTTAGAAATACACATACTTCAAAGTCCATTTTTAAAGGCGATTTTAGCCCCTAGTTTACCACAAGATTAAAATTAAATTCTTTATGCAGGCTAAGAAGGTTGGAGGTTCTTTTTCATGTGTTCTATTCAAATCTAAATTCTGGAATCTTGATTGTTGGGGGTTTACATATAGATATAGATGTGTGTGTGTGTACACCCCTCCCACACACACCACCCCCCCCCATTAATGAGGCATTCAAGGAATTAAGGGCAAGATTGGAGCTATGAATTGTACGAATTGTCAGGAAAAGGAGCTACTTTGGAGAATGAATTTTACCAGAGGGAATTCTTGCTGGTGTTTACATGTGTCAAGAGCGTCTGAAATACCTGTTACATATGCTAGTTCACTTTTATAGGAGTCATTAATAGCTAGACAGTAGGCTAAATAATGACTTGAGTAAATTGTAATACGCTTTGAATATATACTTTGTGTTTATCTAGGTTAAACAGAGAGAATCTGACTTAATGATTGAGTTTTTTACAAATAAATTCATATGTATGACTTGAAACACTTTTATAAATTATTACCTTAATTGTAATACAGAATATTATTTTTTTAACAACACTTGATTTGTTGGGGTTTTTTGGTTTTTTTTTTTTTTTGTTTGTTTGTTTTTTAAGGAATCAAATATTTACCGGGATTGTAATCCTATTTTGAAAATAACAATTGCATGTTATTATTATAAACTGAGATCATATCATGTCTTTTGTGAGAGGCTTTCATAACCTTAGTTTGTCTTTTTGGCTAAGGTGGTATTTGGCCCAATCTAGAGAGAATGGTGTTCCAATAAAGGCACAAATCTTCTCCTTACGGTTCATTTTTGGGACAGTGCCCCAGGGTTCCCTTTGCTGTGGACAAAACGAAAGCTTGTAAGAAGTCATCATGTAGAATCAAAACTTTAATTTATGCTGATATTAAAAATTTCAGTTATAATCAACAACTTCAGAGATAAAGGTAAGGAAACCCGCTTTAATCTTTTAATTGCCTTGAATTGTTGAGTTGCCAAATAAACAGAACCCCTTAGAAGGCAGCTTAATGCTTTTTCTAAAACTTTCATCCGCTGTATTTCAGTCCATTTCTTTTTTGTGTTGTATGTTACTTACAGTCACTAGTTGTGTAATAGATGTCCGATTTGTGAAATAGAAGAAGGAAACCTAATGAATCATCATTTTATTTTGGGGTGAAGCTGCCTGTGCAGAAAAGGAGACGCAAGAAGACCTTTCTCTGATTTCACACTTGAAGGCATTTAGGGACTAACCCAGGGATGTCCTCAACATGTGGCAGCCGTGGGTTGGCAACACTGAAGTGCAAAGCAGACTGAGATTTAACATTCCTCCCCCTAAGCGGGGGGAACACACAAACAAAACAAATGGTAAAACCCCCTCTGATGGGTTCTCCTGCGCCTGGAATCTACCGAAGGGTGAGGAGAATAGAGAGCATTCCTCCCTACTACAGAGGGTTCTTTCCCTTCTTTACGTGAAGGGAGCATCAGCTACCAAAACATTATTTCTGCTTGAGCCCTTCACATTTGTGTCTGGGACGTGTGAATGAAAAATGGATAAGCAGAGCGGGTAAGTTCCATGCTCTTCCAAGTTCCTCAAAAGCTTGGAAGCGGAGGGAGCAGCTAGTGCTCATAAAACGTTTCCAAAGGGGACTGAGGTGAGCATGTTGCAGAGTGACCAAACGGTGACAGAGCAAACTTCTGCTTGGGTGCTAGGGATGAGAAAACTTGAGGAGGTATCCGAACTGTTACCTTTTGCATAAGGTGGTGCTGAGAGCAGAGTTTTAAAAAAGAAAAGGCAAAGTGCAGTACATCTGTGTATCACAATGCGACTTCTATACAATACCTCTTCTCTTGCTGATACCTTTCTGATGGCAGACTGTTGGATTTTATTACACAGCAAGTCCACAAATAATTAAATTAGAGAATTGAGAATTTAAAGAAGAGTTAGGAAGCATTTATGAAGCCAGAGCTAGTCCTTTGTGGCAGGTAGAGATGGACTTGGTGGCTGCTTTAAGACCATTCCAGTTCTTTTTTCTGTGATACCATTAGTATTTTCATTATGTTGTTTTCTGCTCACAGAACAATAGTTTCTGACCAAACTTATAACTTGATTGAAGCCAGAAAAGGATGAATTCAGCTAGCAGTGCATAATTTCACACATGTCTAATCTTTACTGAAGTGACATCTTTTATATGCAGCTGAAAGGGGCTTCCTCAAGCTAGATAAAATATGTTGGATCACACAAATCCTGATCTTCCCTCTATACTGTCTTTGTGGGGAAATCAATTACCAGCAGACAGTGCTCCATTTCTGTTGAAAAAAATTTCGCTACTGAAACAGCTGGTGTTCATAGGTTCACCTACATACTAACACAGAAGACGGCTACTATTCTGAAACCATCTTTGGTCTTATTTGGCCAAGTACTGAATATTCTGAATATTCTTTCCATGCGTGGGATTTCTCACCCACGTAGGTGTAGTTACATGTATTATCTCTTTGTTTGAGGTTTTCTTGTGTGTGATGTTGAGTTCATATGCGGACCCCCATTACAAAACTACGTAGAGGGCGTATATGGTGGCCAGTTGGATGTATGACTCCTCTTCTGCTCATCTCTGCTTGTTACTCATTCACACCTGGCTTCTACAGAATTGGAAAGTTTTACCCTCCAGAATCTGTAACTGACTACCCTTCAGTAGAGCTGAAATTTGTCACGTAAATTTAAAAAGAGTCTAAGTGAAGCGAAAGAATATTGGCAAATTGGCAGGGCTTTGCTACTGCTTTGGCTTATCAGTATGTGTTAGTATTTTGGGAGATGGGGAAAAAGAGGAGAAAAAGAAAGCCAGGCAGAGCCGTTACCGTTTTTCATTTATTTGCTGTATCTGTCATTGTTTTGTGCCAGTACTGAAATACAAGTGCAACTGCATTTCTAGACAAATGAGTCTGAACACATCCATTTAGCTAGAGAAGCCTAGCTTTTTATTTCTATTTTTTCTTTCTTACCTTTGCTTGTTAGCTTGCATTTGTTGTGTGTTTACTGTAATTTTCTGTTCTGGTTTCACAGTAAAGAAGAAAAATAGGTACTAAAATTTTTCATTTCCGCTGGAGTAAAGACCCTCTTTTCTTTAGATATTAAACATTTGTGGTTTTTTTCTAAGATCAATGGGAAACCTGGATCACCTGAATATTAATATGAGTGCATTTGTTCTCATGAGAAGTAGAGGTGATATCAAAAGGTATGTGCGTACATTTTACAGCAGATATTTATGAAACAGCTGATGTGGATTTTATAGTGGTATAATTCAGCCCTTCGTGGTCATTTTTCCTGGTATGTATGGTGGTCAATCAGGCTGCATTGCATGCATTAAAAGTAATTGTGGAAATGTCTCTTCCTAAGAGGGTAGCACTCATGTTAACATTTTCACAAACACGAGGACACCGATACAGCTGCACAAGATTAATCACCAAGTAGCATCTGTTAGAAAAGAAATCAGGCTGCTCCTTTCTGAATACCTGGACTGGATAGGACCATGGCATACTTCAGCGAATTCTGGACTAAAGCAGTATTCTGTGACAACAGGGCAATGCTTGTGGAGGGACACGGGCTCTCCTTTGAGAATCAGCCTCTTTCTATCTAGACTCTGTGCTGAAAAGGTGCAGGAGTGATAGCAGACGGTGCAGAAAATACTAATATGTGGACTGAAAGCAGATTGTCTTCATTCTTATATCGTCTTGCCCAGGTGGCGAGTCTGCCACAAGCAGTTGCTGATGGAGAGTTTCAGCTCTTTGGCACCTAGATGCTGCAGTGCTCAACAATTTAGGAAAGAGTCGGAATATGCAGTATGCTTTGAAAGAGATTATATCTGTACTACAGTATCTGCAAACGTGATTATCCATTTTTGCTTACAGTCACTGATACGGAACTTCATTGTCTGTTCTGGCCTGTACCAACTGATCTGAGTTCAGCCACAGTTTGTAACCATGCATAGTGAAAGAGTAGGCTTAAAGACACATCTTCTCAGTCCCAGAGAGGACTGTGTTTTCCTGTACTGCAGAGATCCGGTCAACAGTTCTGCTAGGCTAATGAACATAGAGGCTTTGGGGTGATTCTACATGTAGGAGGTGAGTTCAGCTTACAGGTTTATGTTAGCAGTCATCAGTACTTAGCATAAGGGCACTGTGTGGTCCGTAGCATCTCCTGCCATTGCTTGTTGACCCATGAAATTAAAAAAAACCCCCAATATTTAAACTGAGAATAAAAGAAAATGGTGGAGCAGCCTCGTGTCCCCTCGCCACTGGGCAGAAAAATTTAAGATGTGCATCTCAACACTGAGCTCTAAGGAGCCTTTGACACAGTGCTGTTAAAGGGTGCACCCAGCTGCTGAACTATGGGAGGAACTGGCTGTTTCCATAAGGTGAAACGTTCTGCTCCCTTCATCCCTAGGAAGAGGTGGAAAATTTTTCGAGGTCAGGAAACTAGGTTTTTGCTACTGCGATTAAGGAAAATCAGGATTCTGGAATATCTAAGGAAACAAAGCAGCCATACATACTGAGGGTGAGAAACATGGACACTTGTTGCTATAACCCAAGGAAAAGGAAAGATCTGAGGAACCTGCAACAAGAATGCTGGTGGGTGAGGAGCCCATGCAGAGGCGCAGAAGAGGGAGGGTCCTGCTCTCCTAATCGGTTCAGGGCACAAAGGGAGGGTCTGTGCCGCTTCCAGCGTGTTGCTTGCCCAGCCAACGCTACTGAGCCCAGTGGAAGATGTGGATCGTTGCTCCCAAAGGTTTGAGGGAGACACTGCCTGGTTATAGCGTAGGAAGCTAGTCCTGGTCTGAATTGAGAATAGGTGACTAAAGTTCTTTCGAGTTTTATTCTGATGGGCTTATCCAATCTTTTGGGTCACCTTTTGCCTTCATTTTGCCTATCCTTATTTTTCTACTGCCTTTTCCCTCCCCTGTTTTCAGTAGACATTCTCTTCTCTTTTGGCATGTATTGCTTTACCCATCCCAGATGGTACCACAATATGATGCTTCTGTTGTCAAGTCTGGGAGCAATAAATCATGTCAAAATACGGAAATCAATTTATTTATTAAAATTGAAAATTAGACGTGCTTTGAAATACCTGGTGTTAGACATGTATATGAGATTTCTATATAAAAATTTTGGTTCAGCTCTTACTTTGGATTTATTTGAAGACAGGCAAACTGAAAATGTGATTTATTTAAGTAATATACCAACATCATAAACAGCTACGTTATTTCTCTTAATTGCTTGAT
Organism: Pandion haliaetus; assembly: GCA_013401275.1. Classification (NCBI taxonomy): domain Eukaryota; kingdom Metazoa; phylum Chordata; class Aves; order Accipitriformes; family Pandionidae; genus Pandion; species Pandion haliaetus. Next base: position 48,964 of record VYZV01025891.1, on the reverse strand, counting down.
GGGTAAGATTATGGCCTTTAGAGGGCAATTCGATATAATGAGCATTTGGGAATTCCACTTGTTCTGTGGGGTCTAGACCTACCGTCCCCGTCACAGTATTTTGAGGTGTCTGCCCTCAGAATGGAACTTGGGAGTCCAAGGTTAGGTGCTTAGGCTCTCCGTCCGGTGCGTGGGGCTAGCTATATACCCAAACACCAGATCTACTGACGTCTGGGTTCTGAGCTATCTAATCCCACTGAGGAGGAGTGCTGAGAGCACAGGGAAGCATAAATGCCACCCCTTTTGTTGAGTAAGGCATCTGTATGGAATTTGACAACAGGGATTTTTTTCCTACGTCACCCATATGCAGCAGGCTTCCGTTGTGAGTAAATTGCATCTAAAATGTATGTTAAGCTCCTTCTGTCATGGTTTTATGGTTTCTAAACTGAAATACCAGTACGAAGTTGAAGACTGCCTGATCACTATTGTGCATTCTTAAGCCACGCGTCATTGCTGACAATGTGGGTTGGTCTATTGCGGAATTAACCTTGTTACAGGTTTAGTTGCTGTATGTTTGGATTTTTTATTTTTTTCTTTTTCTTCCCCCCCCCCAGATTTTGATACTAGCTTCTCTAGTCAGTACTTCTGGATTTCACATTTTCTCTAGTGCCTGGAAAACTATTTATTTTCTTCTCTGAATCTGTAAAATAATTCTATGATGTGATGCTGGTTCATATAATGATTTTCCAACCAGATATACAAAATACCAAAAGAAAAAGAACAGATCATTACAATGTTATGGGAAACTAGAAACTGTAGGGTCTGTGCTTGGTCCTGTTCATGTATCTTGAGATATTTATGGTAATTTAGCTTGATACAAGTAATGACAACAATATGGTTCAAAGAAAACTAATGAATTAATACAAACGGAGTTTGGTTAGACATTAATATTTATACCTGCAGTTCGGTATATATTCAAATTTGAAAATTACTTCCTTGATGAAAACCTATTAATCTTTTTCCCAGGGTGTAGCTACCATTGTAGTAATCAGAAAAAATCAGTAATTAGCCCCAAAACTGTGTTTTGGTTTAGGTTTTAAATTGACTGATTCAGTTAGGTTTATTAAAAGGCAAATGAAAGACCTGAGAAAACCTCAGAATTCCATATTTGTATGGGTACCCAGAGTAAAGCAACATTATGGAAACCAGTTCTAGGAATAATCAGTAACTGGGCCAGAAGCAAAACAAATTTCTGTTAATTATTAGTTAAATAACAACTTAATTGTTGCATTGACCATTTTTATGTGGTACATGATTCAGTTACTTAATGCTTTAGCCTCAAAATGAAACCTAAGGTGAGGGTGATTTCAGAATTTCAAAATCACCTTGGAGATGAATTGATTTGTTAGTAAATATTTCTCACTGGGAAAAACAAAATTAAGTTGAATCACTCTTTTTCCACTGTTTTGGAAAAAAAAAGTAAATTTATGCTGTTTTATTCTTAGGACTTTCAGAGCTTTTAAATTGAGCATTTTGAATTAAATGCTGTGTCTGCTACAAGCACTTCACATTGGTTTCTGTTAGTTACATTTAAATACGAATGAGAGAATGCGTTCATTCTGAAGCCACACTGAGTGGAAAATGCGGTAGCTGCCCAGTGTCTGTACATGCCATTGCTGTGGGGATATCTGTCAGTAGAAATCCTGCTTGTAAGGGTTATAGCCTTAGGCCCATAAGATCCCGGTCTTTGCCTAGATATTTTGACGGTTCTGGGCGATGGTTCTGTGCCTCCTCACGCTCATCTCGGCCAGCAGAAATGATGAATGGCCAAACTGCTCGTTACCCTTTCCCCTGCCCTGTTACTATGAGCTGAAAGGAAGATCTGGTGAGAGGAGAGACTTTGTGGGAGGTGGAACTGTGGAAGCTCATCTGCATGAACGTTCAGACTTTTGCACACGTTTTGATTTCCATTGATGAGATGAAAGCTTCCTAGTGAAACTCTTTCTGACTCCTAGATGCATGGGTATTTTTGTTTCACCAGTAGAATTTTACATATTGTTTTCTCTGAATACGTGGGCAATTAACAAAAAGGGGAAAAAAAATACCTGAATGAATTTTTATACTGTCAAACACACACAAAACCTTTTGCAATGGCATTTTTTCTTACTTTAATTAGGCTAGGATTTACTAATGAAGCTTTTATAATATGTCAGGACAGGTCTGAAGAAACGATAGTGCTGTAAGTTCATAGAGGATCAGAAATATGTCATCGTATATTTATGAAGACTGCTCTAGGCATGGTTCCACAGTCTTTTCTCACATGGCTGTCAGGAGTGTTACTTCTAGAATATTGTGCTACTCAGCGTGAGAAAAAAAAGCTGAATGAGTTGTACTCAACAAAACCCTGCATATGCATTGACAAATAAAAGCTGAGTGGGGAATTGCACATGCTAATGTGTATGTAGACAAAATCCTCCGTAAGGCGACTTTTTTTTTTTTCCCCCACATAATATGGTCCATACTGATGAACAGGAAGTGAAGCGAAGGCATCGGGAGACCGGCATGGATGCACAAGTTGCTCCCGGCTAAACTCAAGCAACTAAAGGATGCATGCAACTGGTGGAAGCAGGGACAGGTGACCAAGGAGGAATATAGAGGCAATGTCCAAGCAGGTTGGGGTGGGATGAGGAAATCTAAGGGACACGTGTAGTTGAATCTGGTGAGGGATGGGAAGAGCAACAAGAACATTATTTTTTAAAGAAATGAATAGGGTAAGAACCAACTGCTGTCATGTTTCTCTTTAAGTTGTATTCAGATTATACACTCTTTTAATACTCCAGCTATCCAGTAAAGGAGGCTGATAAGGAAAGTTGAAACCTGGGAACTGACGCATGAAAAATCATGTCCAAATACTCCAAAAAAGCGAGCTTGCTGCATAAACCAAGAATAATATTATTTTATTAAAATCTGTAGTTTTGTTGATTTTTCTGCTCCACAGCCAGCTATGACACATGAAAGGAAGAGCTGCTTTCATTTTTAATTGGAGAGGGAAAAAAAAGTCAAGTCATTCTTATTTCTATAAAATTACATATAAAACGTATGAAGGTATTCATTGTACAGTTACATTTTAATGTAGGTACACAGTAACATAAGGGAATAAGGAATGATAAATCTACCCAGGCAAATGTTGAACAAATATTTGTGTTTTCATCACCAAATTTGCCAAAACGTCATTAACATCCATGATCAAACAATGGGTAGTGTGATGAAAAGCTGGTTTCTAGAAGGTACATTCTCACTGGGACTTGCAAGCTGCAGAGACAAATAACTAGATAGGATGGAACAGAGGAAAAGGATTAATTACTATGAATGAATCCGATCAGACTGAGGCACTGTAAATGCATTTTAGAGTTGATGCGATGTACAAAACTCATGGGCAGTGCAGTGCTATGGAAGGCCTGTCTTTGCTAATCACCCTTGTGTAGCGGGAAAGAAAATGCATCCTTTAGCCTGAGAACACAGCATTCTAGGGCAAATGCACCTTGCAGATGGAGTCAGGGAGACCACAGAAGGGAAAGTTCACTGTTTACCGCAAGAAGTAGGTAAAAATGTGTTATTTGTTTTTATCTGTGAAGAAGAAGGAACATTTACTAGACTTTTCCAGAACAGCAGGTGTATGTGCGGTACGGAACGTAACAGAAAGGATCTTGGAGTCCTTGCTTGGAGAACCAGCCATGCATAAACTCCCTGCTGCTTCCAAATAGCCAGCTGAAGGAAAAGTACCAGAAAGCTGGGGGTAACTTCTTCCAAAAAAATGCACAGATTGAAATCTGGTTTATGTAGCAAATCAGAATCAAATAGATGAAAGAGCTTTCATCAGCGTAGCCCAGAAAATGGAGTTCTGGAAGATAAAATCTAAGGAGAAAAGAGGATTAAACCCAGTAGTTTCTTCAAGAAGAATGGCTGGTCTGGCTGAAAACATTGCACGAAAAGCAGCCTTTTAAAAACGGCCACAAAATGGCCACACCACAAGAGTATCTCTGGAAGCCAGCCAACGTGAAAAAATGTGAGAAACAAAACCCACCCGATCGCCATGGCAGAGAAGACTCATAAAGTGCCGGAGCAGGTTGGAGGCAGTCTAAGCGTACGATGAGCAGACTGAAGGAGAAAGGCTAACGCTGTGTTTACCAGGCTGATACGCATATTTTTTCAGTCAAAATTCGTGCAGAACAGGTGGTTGAGACTCTCCAGATGCACATCTCTACAAAGATCTGCAAACGGCTGTGCAGATCCTGAGCGTAGTCATTCAAGTTTCCTGGCTGCAACATAGTCTGCCGAGAGCCAAGCAAAGCCCAGGGATTGTCTGAAGTTATTTACAACTCCTAAATCTGCAGTCAGGGCTGCATGTTGTACCTTGCATCTGGGATGACAGAGCCCGACACAATCACTCTGTTACCTGTAGCTGGCCTCTCAAATGGTTACGAGGCTGTTGCAGACAGTGAAATCAAGTACTTAAAATACCTTTAGTACTAAAAGTAGGAAAGGGAAAACTGAAACAAAGAGCATCTGAGTTAAGTGATTCCCAAATTGCTCCTCCTGTAGGAAAACTGCTGTGGATTTTCTCATGTGTAATGGACTTAGTACAGCTCATAAGTTTATGTGCTCTTCTTCTTCAGGGCAGGATGTAGCAGACGTGCGCCAAACCCCGTTTTTGGGAGTGTTGAATCCATCTAAATTGGAACCTGTTTGCAGGCCACAATCCCAGAGCAAAATGTAACTAAAATTAAATAACATGGAAATAAATTAATTGGAAGACTGCACTGTATCAAACAGTCTCATTCCCAGAAATACCCATGATTCTGAGATAAAGCAGGATAGAGATGGCCAGGGAAAAGATATGATGGATTAGAATACTAGAAGAGCTTAACTACTTTTCTGTCTCAATCAGAGGTAGTTTGTCATGTCCCTGATAAACATTTTTGATTGTCTATGTGAAGTGGAACATCTCGAAGAGGCAAGTGAGAGCTGGAAAGTGAAATAGAGTTAATAGTCTGACAGCTAGCATACTGCCTTTGAGTGCAAGAGACTGGCTCGTGTCTGTCTTTGTCATCTGATTCACAGCATGGAGTTGGACCTGTCTCTTCTGTAGCTTAATTGAGTTTCCTAAACAGTGGGATTCAGAAGACTCTCTGGTTTTTCTCATTTTGTGGATACTTAATTCAAGCTCCAAGAAGCTTTTCTAGCAAAGCTGTAGTGAAACTTGGAAAAGGTTTTGGGAATGGCGGTGNTTTTTTTTTTTTTTTTTTTTTTTTTGTGTGTCAAATCAACATTTTCCACAAGCGTCTTTGTTACTATTGTTGGAACATCCCTGGCCAGGTTTAATGTATTTGTGTGGTACAAGATTACAGCTATAGGGGAGGGGAAGCCTGCAGGAGGTCTCAGATGTGCCCGGGGCGTGCTTCTGGGGCCACAGGCCGGTGTGCTGTTAGTGCTGGCTAGCGGTAGTTATGCTGACATTCATGTGACGTAGCTGGAGTTTTGTAACTCTTCATTTAGTTTATGTCTATAATGAATGACCGATAGACGAACGGGTAGCTGGATTTGGATCACGCTGCTCTGCTACCCTCTCCGTAGGGTGTAGACCTTGCTAGAAGCACTGTAGTGGTTGTGCACAAATGTGGCGTACTGGAGGTGCATTAATCTGGCTAGCGCGTAGATTGATGGTGCGTTAGTTGTAGAAGCATGGACTTCTATACAGTCTGTGCACCAGACTTCCTGATATCATGGGACTGGAGCAGCAGATGTTTGTGTTAATTGAAGCATGTTGAGATATCCTTTATCTCACCTGCCTGTGGTCTAGACGTTGCTTTAAAATGCCTGTTGAACAGGCAGTGTAGTTACTGTGTGGAAGTTTATAAATACTGTAATTACTGATTCTGATGTTAATGCACTGTTATGATAGCTATGGGAATATTGGTTGAGTCCCTTTTCCTGCTGGAATTTGTTTTCCCTCCTGTTTCACTTTTAGAAGAGGAGGACAAAGGCAAATTCTGCAACACAGGCTTCAGAGCAGTCAGACCATCTTTGGTATAAGTTACATCAAAAAAAGGAGTATCGGAACCTACTTTTTCCTGTCTTGAAAGTAAATACAATGTTACAGGTTCCTACAGCAAGTTTTAGAGAAGTGGATTGACTTTTTCTGTATTTGTCGTCTGCTTGATCTGTGACGTGCCTGAGACCATGAAGAGTGTTTAATTCCTCAGGATAGCGGAAAACAGGGCCCTGGCAGGGGGAATGTTTGATTTCTCGTATAAATTCTGCAACTGTTGCTGTCATTGCTACTAGGACAATTGGACTGCAAAAATAAGCTTCTCCTTGAAGAAATGACTCGGACAGCGGCAATGTGCACCATGTATGTATGCATTATGCAGTGCACCCACTCTGCAAAGTTCTTGTAAAGAAAAGCAAACAAAAATGCCACCCTTACAGACTCCATCTAGGATGTATTCTTCCCGTCCCTTCCCGTGCCTCATTGCTAGCACCAACAGCATATCGGACTGAATTGTATGCTTGGTAATATTCAGAGAATCCTTCAAATAGGTTGTAAAAATGAGCTGATTGGAAATCTGATGCCTAATCCTGTTGGTAGACAAAGAGAAAGCAGAGCTGAGGTTGCTCTTTCATGGTGGTGTCAACTCTGCAGGACTGTCTGGTGTAAGAAGTATGAAAACATAGCTACTTTTGGAGAATAGGTCAACAGATTAATGCTGGGGGCAGGTTGCTGCTTTTCATAGGCATAGCTAGTTATGTCTTGACGTGCTTTGGTATCTAGCTAACAACTAGAAGGAATTTGCAGCACTTTCTCTTCTTTCAAGAGGCTTTTAGCATTATTTTATAGGACTTGAGGATCAATACTTACAGGAGCGGAAGCTTTTCAGCTGTCCCCATGGAAATATTACCTTTCAGAAGAGAAGGCATGTAACATTGTTCGTATGGGAGCATCCTCCACACATAAGTCAGCGGCAAGCCTAAATGTTTGCTGTCTCTACAAATTCTACGTCTATTGTAAATTTTTACTTTTTCCAGATAGAATGTATGAGACCTATAATCCCATTTCTGGAATGTTTATCGCTCTTGCTAGTACATGGCTTTTTAATATCATGGTCAAATTTGATGTAGTCTTATACAGGAATTTTAACAATATTGCTTTCCTGACTCTGCAAGCTTAAAATAATAATACTTACTGTTATTACTAAAAAATAAAAAAACCCCATGATACAATTTCTCTTCTTGAAGTTCTCTCCAGAATGATTCTTGCCTTCTGTATGTTTTTAGGTTCTAAGACTGAGTTATTCATCCAGCTCTAGTCTTGCCATTTTAAACTCTGAGACCATAGTCAGGACTTCAAGCAAGCACAGAGGATGTTTGTTCTGGGCTTAGAAGGAAAACAGAGATCTCAGAAGTTTAACTTTTAAATAGACGAGGGAAAATGTAATAACTGAGAAAAAGCTTATCTGTAACTTACTGTACTGGTTGTAGACAAGACTCTCTGATAGGACTTACTTCTTGAAGAGGCAAAGAGTCATGTTGTTATGAACAGATGTCATAACATGCACCAGAGCAGAGCAGCAAGCATATTTTACACACGAAAGCGGAAAGTGTTAAAAAACGTTGAGGAAGAGGAGAGCAGACAGGTTGCATTAAAAGTAGTTGGCCAGAAACTACTATGAAAGAACTAAGTCAAATGTGGGCAGGACTATAGCTTTTTACTGACTTAGTTACGTTAAGAACTTGTAAAAATAAAAAATTTGCCCTGTTTACAGAACTTTCCAATATGCACATTGAAAAATCCTTATTGGCATTATTTAATGACAAGCAGGGTTGTGTCCTTAGTGTTTGTGTAGAGGAAGGTACAAGCACGATGAGCATGGAGGAGAGAGAGAGTTAGAGTAACGATTGTACAGACGAGGTGATAATGTCAGAAGTCTGTGCACCGTGGAAAAATGAGTCTTACTGTAAACTCCTTATATGCCTGTATCTCCTGTAAATTCATTGTGAAACTCTAACATGCGTAAGTGTCAGGGACCCCAAGGAGAATGTGGAACGGTCGATACCAGAAACTATAGCAAATTTGTGAACGTTTGTCTACTTTCTGCTTGTAGGGGAAACAGAGAATTAGAGGGGAAAAGTACAAAACATATATGCAATACATATGCCTGGATTTACATTCTAATTTAGTAATCCAGTAAGTCTAGCAATTTAAAAACAAAACAAAACACAAACTTGACATTTAAAACCTGTTTTACAAAAAAGCTACATTAAATGATAAATGTAATCTTGTAGGGCTTTTCAGCACAGATTTACATGTAAATTCAGGAGCAAAGAAATCAACATAGTTAGGCAATATTTATCTCTTTCTAGCATTCCTCTTTGTATAGTTCAAGACTGATTATTTCTGTTCAATATTCAGCATTTCTAATGTTAAAGAAAATTCCTTTCAAGAAACCCTCTTTAATTGGTTTAAGAATACCCAGTGTCTCTATATACCTGAGCCAAATATTTCACTTCCTACATTACAGTAAGATCTTTCCAGTTTTTGATGGTGTGGAGAAGTTGAAAACACTGGTGAGAAGGAGACTTCACAGTGAGAGCACTAAGTCCAAATCTTAACAAGAATTATAAAATGAGTATAATGAGTGTTCTGCAGTGTATACCAATATCAGCAAACTTTCCATAGGTATCCGTAGATTTATATGATACCGTGTGTGCTGTGTGTCTCTTTCTCACTTGCTCGACTTTCCATGTGTGCAGGGTGGCTGTAGAGGGGCACTCGTTACTGTTTCAAGGTTGCTTATGAAACCCTTCTGCTCAGGTTCTAGGCCATTTATTTTATGGAATCATGGCATATGAGTATATCAAGTTGCATTATCAGCTGTACCTCTTATAACAAGGTTTTTACAATACAGTGTTCAGACAGCTTGGTTTCAAGTTTAAATTCTGAAGGTTTGAATCACAAAATGTTACGTCCCATATACCTTTTTAAGTTCAATAAATGGGGAATTTATAGCTCCCTAAATATTAGTTCAAGTCCAGAGACAAATTCTCTGTTCTCCTATTTGAAAACTGTAATACCCTGATAGCGTGGATGGTAAAGATTAGAGGAATGGTCACGACAGTACTCAAATGTTAAAAATTTTATTCAACAGCTGGATAGCCTTGCAGGAGCTCGGTACATGTCATTGCCTCCTCTTCTTTCCACTGTTTATTAAAATAATTTGCAACATATGAAAGGTTAACTTGAGGTCAAAAGTGTACTGATCTTTTTCACAAACTTCAGTCTTTCATGACATACTGAAGGTTTGAGCATGTAATCCTGACTTGGGCAAAATTCACATTTATGTCAAAAGAGGCTTTACAACTGCTGCACCAATAAGTCTGGCTACTCTGCTGCCAGAGGGACATGTAAAGAACAGCTTCTGCTGGATGTCTTTGCCTTATCATTTGGCATTTCCAGATCCATAGACAGAATCCTAAATCTGTCGTTAGGCACTGAAGAAGTAGCTCTCAAAATGCTAGGTAATTAGTTCTCCGTTACATGCAGTAGAAGTTGTGAGGCATGATGTATTTATTTTACAGTCAATTTAAATATTTTAAATACAGAGTCTGCTTGCTCAGGGGTAGATTTGCTGTGGAGACTGGCAGAGAGAAAGGATGCATCGAGGTGGCTTTTCTTTACGTCTATCCCTTTTATCTCCAAGTTGAGGCTGCATCCATCCAAAGAGTAGTTTCCTAATTTTGAGTGTCTGAGTCTCATAGTTTCCTCAGGTCTAATAATTTTCTTTAAAGGACCACCAAATGTTTTCGAAAGAATAAGTAAATAAAACTCCTCATGGGTGATGACAATGATGGTAGTGTCAGTCTGACAGATCCTCAAGTGGCCAAGCTGCTCAGGCTGACAAATCAATCTGATTTAATTGGGGATGTTGGTGTCCTACCCATCCTCTCTTGCTCCCTTTGTGGCTGAGCATTGCCTTCCTCTGCCACTCAGCTCTCACTTTTCCAGTCTGTAAGGAAAAAGTGAATGTTTTTAGGCCATTTTAGTTCACGTAACCAGCTCACTGTAGGACGGTGCAAATGTGATGGCACGGACAAAGAGGCAGGAATTTGCGGCCAGGAGCAAGATGAGTTTGGGCTGAAGGGGAGCACTGAAAGGACTCACTGGGATTGCCTGAAGGGGTTGTGGAACTACAGCGTGCTCATCCCAGGGCAGAACTGGGAATGGAGAGGGGAACCCACTCTTCAAATCACCAGAGTATTACTAGACGTGAACTCATCCTCTTAAAAACAAAACAAAAAAAAACCCCAAACTGTTATTTGTTTTGACAAATGCTTTTTGTCAGTTTGTTTCTACTTATTGAAAAGAGGAAAGGGAGAGAGCTGTGATTTATTTATGGGTAATTGGTAAAAATGCAATGGTCGTGAAGGTACATGCTGTTTAAGAAAACCAACCAACCAAAAACCGCAGAAGAATCCAAAACCTCTTAAGAACACTTACTCTTTTAAAATCAAAGTTAAAAGGAAAAAAAAAAAAAAACCCAACCAACTGAATTTGTGAGCTGCAACTAGTAGGAATGGGTGCCTCAGCTTGGAAAGTAGTAGTATGGCAGAACTCCCCTGCCATTCGGCTGCTCTTTTCAAGTGCTGCTGCTAGAGATTACAGGACAGCCTGAAAAGGCCAAAGGCTTGGACAGCTTAGAGCTTGAGGGAGAATAAATAGCATTGTTTTTTCTGTACTTACAAGACTCTAAACCCCTACAATCACTCTTCCTCTTAAACCATTATCTCCTTGAAGGCATTTTTGCCTCTGCTATTTTGTATAATCCATGTTTTTGGATGCAGCTAGACTGAAAAATCATACTAAAATAGCTAGTTTCCCTTCAAACAGAGATACTTCAGTTGAAAAATCTATTCTCCTAGTTAATAAATCTCTGTTTTCTCCTTGTCTTCCTTCAAACTGAAGTTGGTAAACTACCCTTGGAAGTTTCAGAATTTAATTACTTTGTGGTATCTTGCTCTCCCAAGAATGTAGAAGAGGGATAAGGAAATAAAAAATAATCGAAAGGCAAAACCAACTCCAAATAAAGCTCCTAGGCACAGCAGAGGAAAAGCCTGTCTTAGTAAGTTGATGATGTTGGGCAGATTTGCAATGAGGTGCTGATACCGACACAGGGCTGTAATACGAATGTCCCACATCTCACTGTTAAACTAAGTAGTGGTTTCTTTACCATGGATGGCACTTCTCATCGTGTGAGTTGCATGCTGTAGAGCTGCATGGACTTTCTCAAAATACCCTGCGCCCGTTATGTTAATGAAAAATGTATTGATAGCAAGGGGGTTTATAAATGCACAACTGAGGAACAATGACTCAAATCGCGGTTTTGAAAGTGTTAAAGAAAAATGAATGAGGGAAGTCACTGTATGCAGACAGCATACTTATTTTCAAAATAGGTATGTAATTTCCACCCACTCTCCTGCAGATTTGGGATTGATTCCCATCTGCTTCCCACGCTGCGATATTTAAACAGCATCTCTCAAGCTGTTCAAATTGTATTTTCATACACTACCTGTAAGGTAAGTTGCTGTCTTTTGTTTGAATTTACACCATGCCTCAATATTGTATGTTGAATGGCTAGCACAGAGGCTGGATAGACACCTAGGAATATCGTTTTATGGTTAAAAAACCAGTTGCAGCTGGTTCTTGGCAAGCTTCTCTGTCATTTTTATTGGCAGAACTTGAAGCTCTGTGGGTCTTTGTCCTGTGCCTAGGAAGCTGAGTGGAGCACTGGCTGCCACCGACCTCAGTTCAGCCCTACTACTTCTATTTCAAGGACCTGCCTGGCAGAATTCTGTCTGATAATAAACTCAGTCCAGTGTCATCCTTGTGAGAAACTGCCTTGATCACAGCAGCATGTTTCTCTCTTTAGAGCTGCATCCTGGCTTTCAGCACCATAACATCTCAAATGGAGAGCAAATAGTAGCTTGGCTTAAGCAAGTGTCCTGATGCCAAAAGCCACCATCAAAAAAAACCGGAAACAAATAAAAAATTCAAACCCCAAATGCCATGTTACGTAGTTTGTGACTAAACTAAATCTGAATAACTTGCCTATACTTCAAAATTGGGACTGCTTCTTGAGCATCCCAGCCGGAAGCCTGGAACTATTGCAGCAAAAACCAGTACTCACTCGAGACTCGGCCAGAGCACTTCAATGATGCATCGCTGTATCAGATGTGCGGAGCTACTGATGAGTAGAGTAAGAAGACAGGCTTTTTTATTTATGTTTATGCCTATTCATGGGGGAAAAACTCATCAAGTGTAGTTTTTCTAACTAAGATACTTAAAGTCAAAGCTGAATCCGTGTACTGTTTTCTCGGATACTTATTTCAGCAAGTAGTCATTCACCCAATTTCGTGTCATTTTAATTGTCTCATTTTACACTGACGTTATTAACAATGCCACATAATGTGATCTGGGGTAATATTGTTAAAGGAAGAAAAAGGGAAGACCTGCTTACGTTACAAAAGCAGTAAGCTTGTTCCAACCAGCGTTTTAACCACAGGACAAAATTGTGCTTTGTATCTCTTTCAGTCTCCTTCAGCGTCTCTCCCCTGCGGCTTTCCCTCAGTGGCAGGCACAGCATTTCCTACTGCAGTCACAGTGCCCAACCACTCGGATTTATTTCTCTTTGGCCCAAAGAGCAAACCTCACCTGTGTTTGGCATTATGTAAACCTTTATCTCGAGTGGAAGACTAACAAGATGACTGAATCTACTCAGAAACAGCATCTCCGAAGTAAAATGCTGGTTTAACCCTATTCCTAAACATACAAGGCAGAGTTAAGGCTAAAACCAGTAAAAAGGCATTTATTCACGTGTCGGTTCTAATTGTAACCTCGGTCTTTCTCTGTAACTGTTTGTTACCTTTTCTCCAGCTAATTTCCAGTTGTGGATTATCTGGATTCCTGTGTGATCTCTTAATCTGTATGTCTCCTTTCTTGCCTGATAGTACTTGCTGGCTCTGAGCAGTCTAGTTTCCCACTTGTCTGTCTCCCTGCCTTTAGGCTTCAGTATTTTCCAGAGGGTTCCTGATGCAGGGCTTAGCATTGAAAAGGATAAATCATTCTCTGCCTGATCAGAGAATGATAAGGGGTATTTTCCAATAAGCATCCCCTTTATTTTTAATCTGAAGTCTCTGTCTATGGCTTTTATTCCTTGCTTGTTCTCTTTTTTCACCTCTTTTGTCATGGGCAAACGCTTGGGCCTACATGCTGTATTTGTAAAAGAAGCTTTCTGAAAATTGTGGGGTTCGGTTTAAACTCAAACATGATGGTCACAGGGCCTTCAGGGTAGGGAGGAGACTATTGGAAGCCACAGAGAAATAGCTGAAAGACAATGATAGAAAGGTTCAGAACTAGGTGAAGCCTACAAGCTGATAATTTTTGAGGATAGATGAGACTTTTGATGATGGAAAAATGCAAATTCTGTCCAATCATAGTGAGCTAATCTAGCCACAATAAGGGAATCTGGGATTATTTTATAAAATCTCAGGACAGTTTTAACTTTTCTTGAATGAAGCATTTTGAATTTTTCTTCCGGAATACTTTGGTTTTGAATAGACTGGTTTATACTAAGAGGGAAAACAGCTTTAGAAACTCAAACAAGGAATAGTCTAAACATTTTGGATTAAATTAAACATTCAGTTGATACTGAATTATTTAGGGGAATGAACATGAAAGTTGTCTGCATTTGCTTTGGCAGACAAACTGAAATATCCATCGTTTTTACACCTCGCTCTGGGACCTCGTCCTGCTGGCCATTGCAGCATTGTGCTGGCAAGTAGAAATGGTTTGTTCAGGACAGGGAGAGCAGAAGGGAGGTCATTGATAGACTTTAGACATTGGTAGACTTAGATAGATGTAAGCTTTCAGGTAATGATTGGTATGCACAACTGTGGCTAGATTGGCTCATAAATGTTAGCTGGATAAAAAAGCTCCGAAACTATTGAAGAGCTGAATTTATAATTCTGTTTGGCCTTCCAAATGCTAACTAGTTCTCTGTGAGACTTTTTAGGCATGCATTCCCTCTACTTTTTGAGCTTGGATTTGCTAACGACACGATTTGATGATGTTTTGATCTTCAAAATATACCTCAGACCCAAATCCTTTCCTTTTTTATTTGGTGGGTGCTTTGAAAGGTGGGACGTTGTTTTCATTATTCCTTCTGAGAAATTCAGAGCTCTGCCTTTGGCATCTATATCACAGATGCTTCTGCCTGGCAAGTCCATAGCTAGTTCCGTGAGACGGTGAACCTATTTATAATATGGAACGAGGACAAGGCACAGCAAAGGCTTAAACAGAACCAACACACTGATGCGATTCCTGGACTGGTGTCATGTAAGTGGAAGCAGGTGGCTAGCACTTCAGTGCAATAAATGCAGTGCCAAGGTATCCGAGCACCAGAAAGTAAATACCAAAACTCAAAGTCTCTGTTAGTGATTTGAAGTAGTTTGTGTTTTGGTTTTGGGGTTTGGTTGGTTTTTTTTGAAAGTAGTGTACCTGGATTTTTACTATAGATCAGCTAAAAATACGTATGGCAGGTAGAAATGGATGTGCATGGAAGTGCATGGATGAGCAAGGAGCTCCTAACTGAACTCAGAAGACATAAAAACGAATTCTAAAAAAGGTGAAAGAAGGGGCAGGTGACCCAGGAGGAGTGTAGAGTAGCTGTCTGATCTTGCAGGGATAAACTTAGGAAAGCCAAGGCTGACCTTGAGCTGAATCTGGGAAGGGATGTGAGGATGGAAGAGGAGCAAAGAATTCTACAAGTACCTCAGCAGCAAAATGGAGGCCGGGGGCAAATGTGGCCCACTGCTCAATGGGCCAGGGGAACTGGTGACAAATGACATGGAAAAGGCCAAGGTGCTCGGTGCTGCCTTTGCCTCAGGTTTTGCCAGTAAGAGCAGCCCTGGCCCCCGAGACCCATAGGAAAGTCTTATCTCTTCTTTCAGTGCCATCTTTTCTCACTGTCCTTGTGGGGCAGCGTTCAAGACGCCTCACCCTCCATCTTTTTCCCTCCCCCTGCTGCAAACATCAGCCTGCTCCAACCAGATCTAAATGTCAGTGGTGGATGCGTATTACATTTCCCTGACTTCTCCTAGCAGGAGTGGCAAACTAAAAAAGGGCAGTGCAGATAGCAAGAACGTGTTTATTGCACGGGTGCCGGCATGGACACAGAGCGGAGCCAGGCAACAAGAAATCAGGACTTTCATTTATCAGACAGGACGCAGGACGATCTCTAGACATTCTTCCCTCTGCTTTGAATCAGGGAAAGCAATTTGAAAAAGGAAATGTGCAGAATATGCAAAATTCTGCACAAGGGAAATTCCTGTGGCCAGAACAAATCCGAAGTGGGAGGTACACAGGCAGAAAGACAAACTCAGATTCGGGTAAAGTGAGTACGAGCTCTAACTCGTAACCTGCTTAGAACCGAACAGATTGTGAGGCATTGGAAAAGTGCTTCCAGTGTAAAATAATCAACATGTGGGGGAATAGGAGGCAGTGTGTGCTGCTTGACCTGAATGTTACAATAAAAACAGAACACATTTTGGGTGTAGTCAAGACTTAAGACAGGATTTAGATTCTTGATTTTATTCTCTTAATTTAAAAAAAAAAAAGACTTGGTCCATATTTGATAAGCTTTTTGTATTATTTCCCTTGCTATGAAGAATAACATTAGTGTTGTTAATTATAAATAATGTTCAACAACTTTTGTTTGCTGAAATTCTTTTTGAACAGCATCAAAATATATCATTTTGATGAACGTTTATTGCTCATTTGAAGTAATTAAGCTAAGGCTGCTAATGGGTGATGTAACTATTTGGAGTCATAATTAGAAGGTTATATCGATGCCTGTACTGGGTCAGATCATACCTAGCGTACTGTCTTGTCTTCAGCCCGCAGCAGGTGCCTAGGAAAAGCCTAAACATAATAATGATATTTCCTCAGAAAACTTTCCCAGCTATTTGAAACCCAGGAGTTTCCTGAGATGAAGGTAGTGTCTTCCATGGGTTTTTATCCAGTCAGCTTTTCAGCTGTCACAGGGAATTTGCAAAGTGGGGTAACCACAGGAACAGAACCGCACCACTCAGCGGCAGAAATTTTGATAATAATTAAACAGTTATGTGTGTTTGATTTGGTTTTGGTAGCACAGAATAGAATCATGTAATGACAGCTGGGTAGATTTAATCAAGAGCTCACTTAAATCAGGGGTATTTTTGTGTCAGCTTCACCCCGTGACATTTAACTCATGTCCACTTTCTGTATCTTTGTTGTCCTGTGAAGAGTTCTGCAGCTTATCATGTGAATGAAGAACTTCTGTTTTTTGTATCATTAAATATTCTTTGCTATTCAGAGAACAATGAATACACTTTTAATTCACTGTTAAACAGTGAACAGTATTCCCTGTGCACCTTTCTCAGGATTGTATAACCGTCTATTGTCTCTCTCCTCAGATGTCTTTTTTTCTAGGCTGAGGAATCAGTTTATTTAATCCTACCCTGTAGAGAAAACACAAAAAGATGGAAGTCTTTTGTCCCCTTCCTGTGCATCTTTCTTAGTTCTACTTTCAAATTTGAAATTGGGCTGATCAGAAATGCACAAACTACTCAAAACAAGGGGGTAAATGGATTTGTTCCATGGTACAATGATGTTTCCTAGTGTTCCACACTTCTCATAATTTACTCTTAATTCCTTTTTTTGTTACTGTAACTTAAGTTCTCATTCTTGAATAGTAATGTTCAGTTCAGAGCCCATCACTGAATACATGAAATTAAGTAATTGCATTGTTTAAGGTTCTTTTTCCTGCTGTGCAACACTGCATTTATTAAAACTGCAAATTAAATTCAATATAGATAACTAGCCATTCAGATTTGTAAGGGTTTCCTAGAACTCTCTACAGTCAGTTCTCCGCTTAACCTAAATAACTTGGTATCTTTAGCAAGTATTGTCACTTCACTGTTCATTCGCTTTTCTGCATCACCTAAGGGATATGTTCAGCATTTATGAGTTCTGCCATAGATTTCTGTGGGTCTCAACTGCTGACCTCCTCCCCTCTGAAAATTGACCATGTACCTACCCCACCTCCTTTTTAACCTCTTCTTTATCCATGGAAGAGCCTTCCCTCTTATGCTCTGACTGCATAGTTTCCTGAAGAGGTTCTTAAAGGTCCTTTAATAGGACAACTTGTCCAGTGCCTGTTGGAAATCCCAACAGAATATATCATCTGGACATCCTTTATTCATACTTTGTCATATCCATATCCTTTTTTTCTAGTCAGTGGTGTTATAGGAGGTTATTCCATTCCAGATGCAGGACTTCTTCACCTTTGCTGAACTTTATGAGGCTCCTGTCATCTTACTTTTCCAGTCTGTTGAGGTGCCTCTGAAAAAACAGCACTGCTCTCCAGCATATCGATCTCCCATTTTCTCTGATTTTTCTATAATTTACAAACGTGCTGAGAGTGCGCTCTGTCCCATTGTCTAGGTTGTTCATAAAGTCATTAAACAGTATTGGCCCAAATATCAGTCTTCAACTGACTCATAACTGGTTACCCAATAGGTTTTGTTCTACTGAATACAACCCCTTAAGCCTGATGATTCAGCCAGTTTTTCACTTGTGTTATCATCTATCAATTCAGTCAATATCTCAAGAGCTGGGCTGTAAAGATGCTACAGGAGACAGTGGCAAAGATATTGCTAAAGATAAGGTAAAACAGTGTGCACTGCTCTCATCAAAGAAGAGAGGTTGGTGAGGTGTGATTTGCCCTTGGCAGATTGGTGCTGGCTGTTCCCAGTCACCTTTGTCTTCTGTGTGCCTGGACACGGCTTCTAAGACGACTTGATCGGTAACCTGCTTGGGGGCTGAGGTGGGGCTGACAGGCCTGTAGTTCTTCAGGTATTCCTTGGCCTTCTTGAAGACTGGTAGACAAACGTTACCTGTCTAATTTCCAGGAACTTCCCTCGATTGCCAAGACCTTGCAAAGCTGATAGAGAATGGTTTTGCAATGGCTTTGGCCAACGCCTTCAGTTTGCTTAGATGCTTCCGATCTGGTCCCATGCACTTGTATACATTCAGTTAGTTTAATTGCCACCTAACTCTGATCTTCCTC
The DNA here is from genome assembly GCA_013401275.1 of Pandion haliaetus. Lineage (NCBI taxonomy): Eukaryota > Metazoa > Chordata > Aves > Accipitriformes > Pandionidae > Pandion > Pandion haliaetus. The sequence goes on along the minus strand of VYZV01025891.1, from coordinate 30,764 downwards.
TGTGTTTAGTAATGCTTCACTTCCACAGGCTCTGCTAGTAGCCTGAGGGACATGGCAGACCCGTGGGGAGGTCTTGTCAGTGAAAACTGAGGCAAAGGCAGCACTGAGTACCTCAGGGGGCTTTGTGTCACTTGTCGTTAGCTCCCCTACCCACTGAGCTGCAAGCTGGTGTACTTACAGATGTCTCTCTGATGCTATTCACTTTCCATCCTGGTTTCAACTCTGGCTGAGCTTTGTCTTTCCTAGCTCCATTCCTGCGTATTCAGGCAACGTCTCTAGATTTTTCATGGAGAGCTCATACGTTCTTCCACCCTCTGTATATTTCTTTGTGTTTCATCCCATCAGGAGTTCCTTGTTCACGTGTGCTAGCCTTCTGCTGTGCCTGCTCAGATATCTACAGGTTGGAATGGACCATTCTTACGATGTGAATTGTTCCTGAGGATCAACCAGCTGTCCTGAGGCCCTGTGCCTTTCAGGGCAGTCTTCCGTGGGATCATGCCAAGATCCCTAAACAAGCTGAAATCTGCTATTCTGAAGTCCGTGACTTTAGTTCTACTCTTTGTCTTGCTTTTCTCAAAATTGTCAACGCCACTCTGATCACTGCAGCTAAGGCAGACCTCACCTTTCACATGCCTATTTTGTAATAGGTCCAGAAGATCATCTTCCCTCGGTGGGCTGTCACTCACCTTTGTCAAGGTATTGTCATCAATCTGTTTCGGAAATCTCCTGGAGTGGTTAAACCCAGCAGTCAGGGTGGTTGAATTCGCATACCAGGGCTTGCATCTTTGTTCACTATCTTTATCACTTATTATACAGTTTTTGATAATTTGCTTGCTACAGACATCAGCACTGCCAGTTCCATGGGTCTTCCTGGAGCCCATTTTAGAAATAGATTTTACACTTGCTGTCTTCCAGTCCTCAGGTACTAAAGCAGTTGTAAGCTAAAGGTCTTCATCTCTGAATTCCTTTGATATTATTGCATAAATAACCATCCTGAAAATCTGTTGCTTTTCATTTTATCTGTATTCTGTAACCTCTTGTAACAGCACTGTGGTTTGAGACAGAGGTTTTGATGAGCAGCCCTGCCCATTCTGGGATAAGAACTTCCTTGAGCTCTTTCATGATGAACTTGGGCAGGGGTGGGGAATATTTTTTTTTTTTTGGTGTGGCTTTATCTGCTTAATCACTTCTTTTATAAGTTATTGCTTCTGTGAACTGTCAAGCTTCCTGCTTTCAATGTGTTTGAAGAAGGATGTATTAGTAATATTTATGGCTTTTGCAAATTGTTCTTCAAGCTCTTTTTGGTCTATATCGTTAGGCTTTTAGATTCAACCTGCTAGAGTTTTGCTCTATTGTTTTCTTCATTTTGGCACTGCTTTAGTTTTCTGAAAGGAGCTTTCTTCCTTTTATTAACTACTTCTGCCCTGCTGTTAATCTATGCCAAGTTTATTTTTGCCCTTTCCCTCACGTTGGGCGGGGGGGGGTTGATTGGTAGTATTCATTTGTCCTGTGTTTCCCGCTAGGTATCCTTGAATGCTGCCTGCAAAACTTTAACCCATAGTTGCCTCAGTTAGCTCTGTTTTATCAAGCTTCTTCATCCTGAAGTTCTCTGTTATGAAGCAGAACACGCTGTAGTGGACTTGGGTATTCAGTTGTTCCTGCAGTGATGCTGAATCTAAGTACATTGTGGTTGCTATTACAGTGCTATTCCTGCACGCTACTCAGGACAAAGTCAAGAGTTGCTTCTTCACTCTTGGGCCTCATGTTGAGTTGCTGCATGAAAACCTTGACTTGTGTCTAAAAATACTCTTGCTGCCAGGCTTCTGTGTAATGCATACCCAGACTTCCTGAGGGTAGCTGATGCCTGCCATTGCTGCTGCACTTTTTGACCTCTTGGCACCCCTCAGAATTTGCGTTGGGTGGGACTATCTGTTGCACTGGAGAGGGTGCTCATCTACATATCCCAAAAGCTTCTCTTCCCAGTTGTCCACTGGAGAGAGGTTTTCCTTTTTCTCTTTCCCTTTCTATCCTTGTTTTGTTTCCATAAGTAACTTTGAAGATGATGTATGGCATGAGCTCTGGGTCCCATTGAACTTGTCTCAGCTTTCTTTGTGCAGCGCCTGATGATCAAATCACCACCATGCCTCACTTCATTTTTCTTGGCTTCTCTGCTCCCATATATTAGCATAGGGAAAGAACCCAGCACTGGATCATTTTCTTCTCCTTCTTCTCACTCACCTGCTACCACATCACCGGGACTTCTCTCTTAGGCATAGTACTGTCCTTCAGTGTCCCCGAAGGTCATCTCGACAGATGCCTGTATCTCTTTTATCTAATTCTTCAACAGTTCAGTGTTTTCACTCTCCCTGTGTAGGCATTACAGTGAACTTTTCCATCTCACTCCAGTTGAGGATTCTTCCCAACTACAGTATGTGATTTTCTCAGAAGAGGCCAAAAGACGCTTACCCTATCTGCTTATTGGGGCATGTAATCACGTGTGATAGTGAGATACTCTGCCCTTTCAGAGATACAGCATATTTACTCTGTGTGACTGCCAGTAATATCAGCTAGTGCCCTCTTTTCATCCAGTCCTGCTTCCACTTGCGGTGTTTAGGTTGAGGAGCATGCATGAAACGTGTAACGTGGGAAGTGAAATTACAATTGTGTTGACTTGTGCTAAGATATGAAAGCAATTGCCTCTGTACTCTCTGTGCCGCACAATACATCTGTCTCTTATGCGTGGAAAGTAGCCAACCCATTGAAATTTTTGGCTTGTTCTGTTGTTTTAATTTATACAAGTGCGTGTTTCAGTTTGGAATTGAATCCGAACAGATTAGCATTTGTAGAGAACCTACCTCCTAAAATAGAGGAAACTTTGATAAGCGATGTTATTGTGGTGGGGACAGTGGGAGGGATTTGAAAGTATGCATTTTAAGTATGTTCAGACTGTTGCCAAGTCAGAATTGTTATCTGTGCTCTGCCTTGCGTCACATCTGCATTATCACCCCAGGATTCTTGAGATACCAATCTCTCTTCATTAAAACAAGAACAGCCAAGTGATTGACATTCCTTCTTGGCTTATCACATTTGGAAAGCTAGCATTCTTTCGACTGTAAGACATGACAAGCTACATCTATACTAGAAAAATGATGTATGTTAGAAAATAACTTTCAGCGAGCACAACGTCAAACATGACTTCTTACGTAATTTAGATTCAGATTAAAAACATTTATTGCACATGCATGACTATCCATTTATTGAGACAAGTTTGTATGTATTATGACCACTGTATACTGGAAGTTGTTCATGTGAAGCATTAGGAGGCATTTGGTGGGTTACTGGATGGGGTAGTTAAAATGTGCTAATTTAGTTAGCAGATTTAGTGAGTTAGTTCCACTACAGAGGAGTTCACGGATCTGTTTTGAAGGAAGGAATTCAATTGATGAGTACAAAAATAATTCCTAACTGCCATTAATCCAGTGCAACAGTTTGTTAGCAGTGGATTTGGGACAGTGGAGTTAAGAGAAGAATATGAAAACTGGCGAAGACTAAAGCCTTACGTCTTCCTATTTTTTGCTGACTGGTGTGACAGCTTTTATGTTACATTACTTTGAGTTTAGGTGCTGTCATATTCTGTTAATACAGCTGTGCATTGAGTGTTCTCCTGCTCTAGCAGTTAGTTCCAACTGTAAGGGGAGCAGTCAGTGCTCTGAAATGAAGCATATATGCATCTCATTTTGGGGTACGCCTTTTTCCTTGTATAGTTTACTCATTTGTTTTAATATTGCTCTTATTGATGTTACTGTTATTGTCGTCATTGCTCCTAGCAGTAGCAGTTTATCTTTTAGGGAACGCACGATTTTTTGCCAAGGGCGTTTTGAACAATTGAGTTTTCTTGCCTGAGGACATTAACTGTCACTATAAAGTTATTGAGATGCTGTTTAATTGTCCCAGAAAAATGAGGGGGAGGAAAAAAAAGCAAAATCCAGCTCACATTCATAATATTAATTCTTTTCTGAAGTTTTGCTACCCTAATTTTATAAAATCAGAGGTTTTTTCTGGTCAAGCACAGAATAGAACTTCTCAAAAAGCTGACTACTATGTTATCTTATTTTCACCCCAATCACTTTGTGATTGCATATGTGGAAGAAGAAAGAGGCAGAAAAGAGTTTTACAAAAAGAAGAATTGAAAAATTTTATTTTCCTCTGCTCTCATTCTTACAAATAACTACTTCTGCTCGTATTTTCCTCTCCAGAAAATTTCAGTCTAGATGGTGGAGGTTACAGAAAGATGTGAAGTACCAGGAAGAGTTAGAATTGGATTATTTTACTAAAAGTCTAGTGAGCCCTATGGAACAGTCATAAAAATACAGTGTGTGTTAATGGGATCTTCATCATTTTCAGTGTGATCCAATCTACTGTGTAAGAATAGGAACAAGCATATATTTTTGGAAGAGTGATTAAAACCCAAAGAAGATACAAAGGTATGCATCAGAATCGGTACTTTTAAGAGCTAAAGTGGCTGTGCTTGA